>CM061132.1:67998828-68041559 GCA_030789695.1 Scilla litardierei
CAATCTGGGTAATTTTGGGTAAATGTATACGGTTTTGCACAGGGCGCAATTCTATCACAATTTTGCCGGCTATGTGCGCTGGGTAATTTTGGTTACTGTAGACATTTTTGTCTAGAGCGCAAAACAGTTACAATTTTGCCGGGTGTGCGCGCTGGTAATTTTGGGTAAATGAAGACATTTTTGTCCAGCGCGCAAAACGGTTACAATTTTGCTGGGTGTGCGCGGGTAATTTTGGGTAAATGTTTACAGTTTTGCCGAGTGCGCAAAACCGTCACAATTTTACAGGTTGTGGGCGCTGGGTCACTTTGGGTAAATGTAGACATTATTTGCGTAGCGTGCAAAACCGTCACAATTTTGCAGGTTGTGCATGCTGCGTAATTTAGGGTTAATATTGACAGTTTTGCCTAGCGCGCAAAACGAACACAGTTTTGCTAGTTGTGTGCACTAGGTAATTTTGGGTAAATGTAGACAGTTTTGCTCAGAGCGTAAAACTGCCACAATTTTGCCGGTTGTTCGCATTGGATAATTTTTGAAAAATGAAGACAGTTTTGTTTAGCGCGCTAAACCGTCATAATTTTATAGGTTGTGTCCGCTGGGTCACTTTGGGTAAATGTAGACATTTGTGCTCAACGCGCAAAATAGTCACAATTTGGCAAGTTATGGGCGCTGGGTAAATTTGTGTAAATGTAGACATTATTTGCATAGCGCGCAAAACAGTAACAATTTGGCCCGTTGGGCGCGCTGGGTAATTTTGGGTAAATGTGGACAGTTTTGCCCAATGCCCAAAACGGTCACATTTTTGCCAGTTGTACGAACTGGGTAATTTTGGGTAAATGTATACGGTTTTGCACAGGGCGCAAAACTGTCACAATTTTGCCGGCTATGCGCGATAGGTAATTTTGGTTAATGTAGGCATTTTTTACCCAACGCGCAAAACGGTCACAATTTTACCGGTTGTGAGCGCTGTGTAATTTTGGATAAATATAGACATAATTGGTGAGCGCGCAAAACGGTCACAATTTTGCGGGTTGTGTGCGCTGGGTAATTTTGGGTTAATATAGACAGTTTTGCCTAGCGCGCAAAACGGTCACATTTTTGCCGAATGTGCGCCCCTGGCAATTTTGGGAAAATGTAGGCTGTTTTGCGCAGCGCGCAAAGCAATAACGATTTTGCCGGGTTTGTGCACTAGTAATTTTGGGTAAATGTTGACATTTTTACCCAGCGCGCAAAACAGTCAAATTTTGCCGGCTATGCACGCTGAGTAATTTTGCTTAAATGTCGTCATTTTTGCTCAGTGCACAAAATGGTCACAATTTTGCCGGTTGTGAGCGCTGTGTAAATTTGGTTAAATGGAGACATATTTGGTCAGCGCGCAAAACCGTGATAATTTTACAGGTTGTGCGCGCTGGGTCACTTAGGGTAAATACAGACATTTGTACTCAGAGGTCAAAATAGTGACAATTTTGCGGGTTGTGGGCGCTGGGGAAATTTGGGTAAATGTAGACATTATTTGCGTAGCGCACAAAACGGTCACAATTTTGCCGGGTGTGTGCACTGGTAACTTTGGGTAAATGTAGACAGTTTTGCCTAGCCCGCAAAATGGTTGCAATTTTCCCGGCACTACGCGCTGAGTAATTTTGGTTAAATATAAACATTTTTGCCCAGCCCGCAAAACGGTCACTATTTTGCAGGTTGTGCGCGATGGGTAATTTTGGACAAATGTAGGCTGTTTTTGCTCACAATTTTGCCGGTTGTGCCCAGTACTCAAAACAGTCACAATTTTGTCGGCTATGCACGCACAGTAAATTTGGTTAAATATAGACATTTTTGCTCAGCGGGCAAAATGGTCAGAATTTTGCCTGTTTTGAGCGCTGTCTAATTTTGGGTAAATGTAGACACATTTGGTCAGAGTGCAAACCAATCATAATTTTACAGGTTGTGCCGGGTGGGTCACTTTGGGTAAATGTAGAGACATTTGTGCTCAACGCGCAAAATAGTCACAATTTCGCAGGTTAAGGGCGCTGGGTAAATTTGAGTCAATGTAGACATTACTTGCATAGCGCGTAAAACGGTCACAATTTTCCCGGTTGGGCGCGCTGGGTAATTTTGGGTAAATGTATACAGTTTTGCCCAGGGCGCAAAACTGTCACAATTTTGCCGGTTCTGTGGGCTGAGTAATTTTGAGTAAAATTTGACATTTATGCCCAATGCACAAAACGGTCACAATTTTGCCATGTGTGGGCGCTGGTAATTTTGGCGAAATGTAGACAGTTTTGCCCAGCGCGCAAAACGGTCAAAATTTTGCCGGGTTTGCCTGCTGGTAATTTTGGGCAAATGTAGGCAGTTTTGCCCAGCACGCAAAACGGCCACAATTTTGCCGGCTCTGGGCGCTGACTAATTTTGGCTAAATGTAGACATTTTAGCTCAGCGTGTAAAATGATCACAATTTTACCAGTCACTTTGGTTAAATGTAGACATTATTGCTCTGCACGTAAAACTGTTACAATTTTATAGGTTGTGAGCGTTGGGTCACTTTGGGTAAATGGACACATTATTTGTGTTGCGCGCAAAAAAAGTCACAATTTTGAGGGTTGTGCACGCTGGGTAATTTTGGGTAAATGTAGACAGTTTTGCCTAGCATGCAAAACGATCACATTTTTGCCGGTTACGCACGCTGGGTAATTTTGGGTAAATGTAGACATTTTTGCTCAGAGCATAAAACTGTCACAATTTTGCCGATTGTCCGTGTTTGGTAATTTTCGGAAAATGTATACAGTTTTGCTCAGCGCGCAAAAAGGTCGCAATTTTACCGCTTGGGCGCGTTTGGTAATTTTGGGTAAATGTTGACAGTTTTGCCTAGCGTGCAAGACAGTCATAATTTTACAGGTTGTGCACGCTAGGTCATTTTGGATAAATGCACACATTTGTGCTCTGTTCGCGCTTGGTCACTTTGGGTAAATGCAGACATTTGTGCTCTGTGCGCGCTGGGTCACTTTGGGTAAATGCAGACATTTGTCCTCAGCGCACAAAAGAATCACAATTTTGCGGGTTGTGGGCGCTGGGTAAATTTGGGCATATGTAGACATTATTTGCGTAACACGCAAAACGGTCACAATTTTGCCGGTTGTGCGCACTGTGTAATTTTGGGTAAATGTAGACAGTTTTGCTCAGCACGCGAAACTGTCACAATTTTGACGGTTGTGGGCGCTGTGTAATTTTTCGGAAAATGTAGACAGTTTTGCTCAGCACGCGAAACTGTCACAATTTTGACGGTTGTGGGCGCTGGGTAATTTTTCGGAAAATGTAGACAGTTTTGGTCAGTGCGCCAAACGGTCACAATTTTGTCGGTTGTGTGGGCTGAGTTATTTTGCGTAAATGTTGACATTTTTGCGCAGCGCGCAAACGGTTACAATTTTGCCGGGTGTGTGCGCTGGTAATTTTGGGTAAATGTCGACAGTTCTGCCCCGCTCGCTTAACGGTCACAATTTTGTCGGTTGTGTGGGCTGAGTAATTTTGCGTAAATGTTGACATTTTTGCTCAGCGCGCAAACGGTTACAATTTTGCCGGGTGTGTGCGCTGGTAATTTTGGGTAAATGTCGACAGTTCTGCCCCGCGCGCTAAACGGTTACAATTTTACCGGCTGTGTGCTCTGGTAATTTGGTTTAAATGTAGACAGTTTTGCCCAGCACGCAAAACGGACACATTTTGGCCGGTTGTGCGCAATGTGTAATTTTGGGTAAATGTAGACAGTTTTGCTCAGCACGCAAAACTGTCACAATTTTGCCGGTTGTGGGCGCTGGGTAACTTTTGGAAAATGTTGACAGTTTGGGTCAGTGCGCAAAACGGTCACAATTTTGTCGGTTGTGCGGGCTGATTAATTTTGGGTAAATGTTCACATTTTAGCCCAGCGCGTAAAATGGTCACATTATTTGTGTAGCTCGCAAAACAGTCACAATTTTACAGGTTGTTCGCGTTGGGTAATTTTGGGTTAATATTGACAGTTTTGTTGAGGGCACAAAACGGTCAAATTTTTGCCGGGTGTTGGCACTGGGTAATTTTGGGTAAATGTAAACAGTTTTGCTAAGAGCATAAAACTGCCACAATTTTACCGGTTGTTCGTATTGGAAATTTTTGGAAAATGAAGACAGCTTTGCTCAGCACGCAAAACGGTCACAATTTTGCCGGTCGTGCACGTTGGGTAATTTTGGGCAAATGTCGGCTGTTTTGCGCAGCGCGAAAAACAATAACAATTATGCCGGGTGTGTGCACTGGTAATTTTGTGTAAATGTTGACAGTTTTGCCCAGCGCGCAAAACAGTCACAATTTTGCCGGCTATGTGCGCTGAGTAATTTTGGTTAAATGTCGTCATTTTTGCTCAGCGCGCAAAATGGTCACAATTTTGCGGGTTTTGAGCGTTGTGTAAATTTGGTTAAATGTAGACATATTTGGTCAGCGCGTAAAACAGTGATAATTTTACAGATTATGCGCGCTGGGTCACTTAGGGTAAATAAAGACATTTGTACTCAGAGCGCAAAATAGTCACAATTTTGCGGGTTGTGGGCGCTGGGGAAATTTGGGTAAATGTAGACATTATTTGCGTAGCGCAAAACGGTCAGAATTTTGCCGGTTGTGCGCGCTGGGTAATTTTGGGTAATTGTAGACAGTTTTGCCCAGCTCGCAAAACGGTCACAATTTTACCGGTTGTACGCACAGGGTAATTTGGTTAAATGTAGACGGTTTTACACAGTGTGAAAAACGGTTTTACAAAGCGCGCAAAACGGTTACCATTTTGCCGGCACTACGCGCTGAGTAATTTTGGTTAAATATTGACATTTTTGCTAAGCGCGCAAAACTGGCACAATTTTGCGGGTTGTGCTCCCTGGGTAATTTTGGACAAATGTTGGCTGTTTTGCTCAGCGCGCAAAACGGTCACAATTTTGCCGGTTGTGCGCGTTGGGTAATTTTCGACAAATGTAGGCTGTGTTGCTCAGCGCGCAAAACGCTAACAATTTTGCCGGGTGTGTGCACTGGTAATTTTGGGTAAATGTTGACCGTTTTGCCCAGCACGCAAAACAGTCACAATTTGGCCGGCTATGCGCGCTACGTAAATTTGGTTAAATGTAGACATTTTTGCACAGCACGCAAAATGGTCAGAATTTTGCCGGTTGTGAGCGCTGTCTAATTTTGGGTAAATGTAGACATATTTGGTCAGCGTGCAAAACAGTCATAATTCGTGCAAAACCGTCATAATTTTACAGGTTGTGTCCGCTGGGTCACTTTGGGTAAATGTAGACATTTGTGCTCAACGCGCAAAATAGTCACAATTTCGCAATTTATGGGCGCTGGGTAAATTTGTGTAAATGTAGACATTATTTGCATAGCGCGCAAAACGGTCACAATTTGGCCCGTTGGGCGCGCTGGGTAATTTTGGGTAAATGTGGACAGTTTTGCCCAACGCCCAAAACGGTCACATTTTTGCCAGTTGTACGAACTGGGTAATTTTGGGTAAATGTATACGGTTTTGCACAGGGCGCAAAACTGTCACAATTTTGCCGGCTAGGCGCGATAGGTAATTTTGGTTAATGTAGGCATTTTTTACCCAACGCGCAAAACGGTCACAATTTTACCGGTTGTGAGCGCTGTGTAATTTTGGATAAATATAGACATAATTGGTGTGCGCGCAAAACGGTCACAATTTTGCGGGTTGTGTACGCTGGGTAATTTTTGGTTAATATAGACAGTTTTGCCTAGCGCGCAAAACGGTCACATTTTTGCCGAATGTGCGCCCCGGGCAATTTTGGGAAAATGTAGGCTGTTTTGCGCAGCGCGCAAAGCAATAACGATTTTGCCGGGTTTGTGCACTAGTAATTTTGGGTAAATGTTGACATTTTTACCCAGCGCGCAAAACAGTCAAATTTTGCCGGCTATGCGCGCTGAGTAATTTTGCTTAAATGTCGTCATTTTTGCTCAGTGCACAAAATGGTCACAATTTTGCCGGTTGTGAGCGCTGTGTAAATTTGGTTAAATGGAGACATATTTGGTCAGCGCGCAAAACCGTGATAATTTTACAGGTTGTGCGCGCTGGGTCACTTAGGGTAAATGCAGACATTTGTACTCAGAGCGCAAAATAGTGACAATTTTGTGGAATGTGGACGCTGGGGAAATTTGGGTAAATGTAGACATTATTTGCGTAGCGCACAAAACGGTCACAATTTTGCCGGGTGTGTGCACTGGTAACTTTGGGTAAATGTAGACAGTTTTGCCTAGCCCGCAAAATGGTTGCAATTTTCCCGGCACTACGCGCTGAGTAATTTTGGTTAAATATAAACATTTTTGCCTAGCCCGCAAAACGGTCACAATTTTGCAGGTTGTGCGCGATGGGTAATTTTGGACAAATGTAGGCTGTTTTTGCTCACAATTTTGCCGGTTGTGCCCAGTACTCAAAACGGTCACAATTTTGTCGGCTATGCACGCACAGTAAATTTGGTTAAATATAGACATTTTTTGCTCAGCGGGCAAAATGGTCAGAATTTTGCCTGTTTTGAGCGCTGTCTAATTTTGGGTAAATGTAGACACATTTGGTCAGCGTGCAAACCAATCATAATTTTACAGGTTGTGCCTGCTGGGTCACTTTGGGTAAATGTAGAGACATTTGTGCTCAACGCGCAAAATAGTCACAATTTCGCCGGTTAAGGGTGCTGGGTAAATTTGAGTCAATGTAGACATTACTTGCATAGCGCGCAAAACGGTCACAATTTTCCCGGTTGGGCGCGTTGGGTAATTTTGGGTAAATGTATACAGTTTTGCCCAGGGCGCAAAACTGTCACAGTTTTGCCGGTTGTGTGGGCTGGGTAATTTTGGGTAAAATTTGACATTTATGCCCAATGCACAAAACGGTCACAATTTTGCCATGTGTGGGCGCTGGTAATTTTGGGGAAATGTAGACAGTTTTGCCCAGCGCACAAAACGGTCACAATTTTGCCGGGTGTGCCTGCTGGTAATTTTGGGCAAATGTAGGCAGTTTTGCCCAGCACGCAAAACGGCCACAATTTTGCCGGCTCTGGGCGCTGACTAATTTTGGCTAAATGTAGACATTTTTGCTCAGCGTGTAAAATGGTCACAATTTTACCAGTCACTTTGGTTTAATGTAGACATTATTGCTCTGCACGTAAAACTGTTACAATTTTATAGGTTGTGAGCGTTGGGTCACTTTGGGTAAATGGACACATTATTTGTGTTGCGCGCAAAAAAAGTCACAATTTTGAGGGTTGTGCACGCTGGGTAATTTTGGGTAAATATAGACAGTTTTGCCTAGCATGCAAAACGATCACATTTTTGCCGGTTACGCACGCTGGGTAATTTTGGGTAAATGTAGACAGTTTTGCTCAGAGCATAAAACTGTCACAATTTTGCCGATTGTCCGCGTTTGGTAATTTTCGGAAAATGTATACAGTTTTGCGCAGCGCGCAAAAAGGTCGCAATTGTACCGCTTGTGCGCGTTTGGTAATTTTGGGTAAATGTTGACAGTTTTGCCTAGCGTGCAAGACAGTCATAATTTTACAGGTTGTGCACGCTAGGTCATTTTGGATAAATGCACACATTTGTGCTCTGTTCGCGCTTGGTCACTTTGGGTAAATGCAGACATTTGTGCTCTGTGCGTGCTGGGTCACTTTGGGTAAATGCAGACATTTGTCCTCAGCGCACAAAAGAATCACAATTTTGCGGGTTGTGGGCGCTGGGTAAATTTGGGCATATGTAGACATTATTTGCGTAACACGCAAAACGGTCACAATTTTGCCGGTTGTGCGCACTGTGTAATTTTGGGTAAATGTAGACAGTTTTGCTCAGCACGCGAAACTGTCACAATTTTGACGGTTGTGGGCGCTGGGTAATTTTTCGGAAAATGTAGACAGTTTTGCTCAGCACGTGAAACTGTCACAATTTTGACGGTTGTGGGCGCTGCGTAATTTTTCGGAAAATGTAGACAGTTTTGGTCAGGGCGCCAAACGGTCACAATTTTGTCGGTTGTGTGGGCTGAGTAATTTTGCGTAAATGTTGACATTTTTGCTCAGCGCGCAAACGGTTACAATTTTGCCGGGTGTGTGCGCTGGTAATTTTGGGTAAATGTCGACAGTTCTGCCCCGCGCGCTAAACGGTTACAATTTTGTCGGCTGTGTGCTCTGGTAATTTGGTTTAAATGTAGACAGTTTTGCCCAGCACGCAAAACGGTCACATTTTGGCCGGTTGTGCGCAATGTGTAATTTTGGGTAAATGTAGACAGGTTTGCTCAGCACGCAAAACTGTCACAATTTTGCCGGTTGTGGGCGCTGGGTAACTTTTGGAAAATGTTGACCGTTTTGGTCAGTGCGCAAAACGGTCACAACTTTGTCGGTTGTGCGGGCTGATTAATTTTGGGTAAATGTTCACATTTTAGCCCAGCGCGTAAAATGGTCACATGATTTGCGTAGATCGCAAAACTGTCACAATTTTGCAGGTTGTTCGCGTTGGGTAATTTTGGGTTAATATTGACAGTTTTGTTGAGGGCGCAAAAACGGTCAAATTTTTGCCGGGTGTTGGCACTGGGTAATTTTGGGTAAATGTAAACAGTTTTCCTAAGGGCATAAAACTGCCACAATTTTACCGGTTGTTCGTATTGGATAATTTTTGGAAAATGAAGACAGCTTTGCGCAGCGCGCAAAACTGTCACAATTTTGCCGGTCGTGCACGGTGGGTAATTTTGGGCAAATGTCGGCTGTTTTGCTCAGCGCGAAAAACAATAACAATTATGCCGGGTGTGTGCACTGGTAATTTTGGGTAAATGTTGACAGTTTTGCCCAGCGCGCAAAACAGTCACAATTTTGCCGGCTATATGCGCTGAGTAATTTTGGTTAAATGTCGTCATTTTTGCTCAGCGCGCAAAATGGTCACAATTTTGCCGGTTTTGAGCGTTGTGTAAATTTGGTTAAATGTAGACATATTTGGTCTGCGCGCAAAACAGTGATAATTTTACAGATTATGCGCGCTGGGTCACTTAGGGTAAATGCAGACATTTGTACTCAG
Source organism: Scilla litardierei (assembly GCA_030789695.1). Lineage (NCBI taxonomy): Eukaryota > Viridiplantae > Streptophyta > Magnoliopsida > Asparagales > Asparagaceae > Scilla > Scilla litardierei. Next base: position 68,007,889 of record CM061132.1, read on the forward strand.
AGGGCAAAATAGTCACAATTTTGCGGGTTGTGGGCGCTGGGGAAATTTGGGTAAATGTAGACATTATTTGCGTAGCGCAAAACGGTCAGAATTTTGCCGGTTGTGCGCACTGGGTAATTTTGGGTAATTGTAGACAGTTTTGCCCAGCTCGCAAAACGGTCACAATTTTACCGGTTGTACGCACAGGGTAATTTGGTTAAATGTAGACGGTTTTACACAGTGTGAAAAACGGTTTTACAAAGCGCGCAAAACGGTTACCATTTTGCCGGCACTGCGCGCTGAGTAATTTTGGTTAAATATTGACATTTTTGCTCAGCGCGCAAAACTGGCACAATTTTGCGGGTTGTGCTCCCTGGGTAATTTTGGACAAATGTTGGCTGTTTTGCTCAGCGCACAAAACGGTCACAATTTTGCCGGTTGTGCGCGTTGGGTAATTTTCAACAGATGTAGGCTGTGTTGCTCAGCGCGCAAAACGCTAACAATTTTGCCGGGTGTGTGCACTGGTAATTTTGGGTAAATGTTGACCGTTTTGCCCAGCACGCAAAACAGTCACAATTTGGCCGGCTATGCGCGCTACGTAAATTTGGTTAAATGTAGACATTTTTGTACAGCACGCAAAATGGTCAGAATTTTGCCGGTTGTGAGCGCTGTCTAATTTTGGGTAAATGTTGACATATTTGGTCAGCGTGCAAAACAGTCATAATTCGTGCAAAAGCGTCATAATTTTACAGGTTGTGTCCGCTGGGTCACTTTGGGTAAATGTAGACATTTGTGCTCAACGCGCAAAATAGTCACAATTTTGCAAGTTATGGGCGCTGGGTAAATTTGTGTAAATGTAGACATTATTTGCATAGCGCGCAAAACGGTCACAATTTGGCCCGTTGGGCGCGCTGGGTAATTTTGGGTAAATGTGGACAGTTTTGCCCAACGCCCAAAACGGTCACATTTTTGCCAGTTGTACGAACTGGGTAATTTTGGGTAAATGTATACGGTTTTGCACAGGGCGCAAAACTGTCACAATTTTGCCGGCTATGCGCGCTAGGTAATTTTGGCTAATGTAGACATTTTTTACCCAACGCGCAAAACGGTCACAATTTTACCGGTTGTGAGCGCTGTGTAATTTTGGGTAAATATAGACAAATTTGGTCAGCTCGCAAAACAGTCACAATTTTGCGGGTTGTGAGCGCTGGGTAATTTTGGGTTAATATAGACAGTTTTGCCGAGCGCGCAAAACGGTCACATTTTTGCCGAATGTGCGCCTCGGGCAATTTTGGGAAAATGTAGGCTGTTTTGCGCAGCGCGCAAAGCAATAACCATTTTGTCGGGTTTGTGCACTAGTAATTTTGGGTAAATGTTGACATTTTTACCCAGCGCGCAAAACAGTCAAATTTTGCCGGCTATGCGCGCTGAGTAATTTTGCTTAAATGTCGTCATTTTTGCTCAGTGCACAAAACAATTTTGCCGGTTGTGAGCGCTGTGTAAATTTGGTTAAATGGAGACATATTTGGTCAGCGCGCAAAACCGTGATAATTTTACAGGTTGTGCGCGCTGGGTCACTTAGGGTAAATGCAGACATTTGTACTCAGAGCGCAAAATAGTGACAATTTTGTGGGTTGTGGGCGCTGGGGAAATTTGGGTAAATGTAGACATTATTTGCGTAGCGCACAAAACGGTCACAATTTTGCCGGGTGTGTGCACTGGTAACTTTGGGTAAATGTAGACAGTATTGCCTAGCCCGCAAAATGGTTGCAATTTTCCCGGCACTACGCGCTGAGTAATTTTGGTTAAATATAAACATTTTTGCCTAGCCCGCAAAACGGTCACAATTTTGCAGGTTGTGCGCGATGGGTAATTTTGGACAAATGTAGGCTGTTTTTGCTCACAATTTTGCCGGTTGTGCCCAGTACTCAAAACAGTCACAATTTTGTCGGCTATGCACGCACAGTAAATTTTTTTTAAATATAGACATTTTTGCTCAGCGGGCAAAATGGTCAGAATTTTGCCTGTTTTGAGCGCTGTCTAATTTTGGGTAAATGTAGACACATTTGGTCAGCGTGCAAACCAATCATAATTTTACAGGTTGTGCCTGCTGGGTCACTTTGGGTAAATGTAGAGACATTTGTGCTCAACGCGCAAAATAGTCACAATTTCGCAGGTTAAGGGCACTTGGTAAATTTGAGTCAATGTAGACATTACTTGCATAGCGCGCAAAACGGTCACAATTTTCCCGGTTGGGCGCGCTGGGTAATTTTGGGTAATTGTATACAGTTTTGCCCAGGGCGCAAAACTGTCACAGTTTTGCCGGTTGTGTGGGCTGGGTAATTTTGGGTAAAATTTGACATTTATGCCCAATGCACAAAACGGTCACAATTTTGCCATGTGTGGGCGCTGGTAATTTTGGGGAAATGTAGACAGTTTTGCCCAACGCACAAAACGGTCACAATTTTGCCGGGTGTGCCTGCTGGTAATTTTGGGCAAATGTAGGCAGTTTTGCCCAGCCCGCAAAACGGCCACAATTTTGCCGGCTCTGGGCGCGGACTAATTTTGGCTAAATGTAGACTTTTTTGCTCAGCGTGTAAAATGGTCACAATTTTACCAGTCACTTTGGTTAAATGTAGACATTATTGCTCTGCACGTAAAACTGTTACAATTTTATAGGTTGTGAGCGTTGGGTCACTTTGGGTAAATGGACACATTATTTGTGTTGCGCGCAAAAAAAGTCACAATTTTGAGGGTTGTGCACGCTGGGTAATTTTGGGTAAATGTAGACAGTTTTGCCTAGCATGCAAAACGATCACATTTTTGCCGGTTATGCACGCTGGGTAATTTTGGGTAAATGTAGACAGTTTTGCTCAGAGCATAAAACTGTCACAATTTTGCCGTTTGTCCGCGTTTGGTAATTTTCGGAAAATGTATACAGTTTTGCTCAGCGCGCAAAAAGGTCGCAATTTTACCGCTTGGGCGCGTTTGGTAATTTTGGGTAAATGTTGACAGTTTTGCCTAGCGTGCAAGACAGTCATAATTTTACAGGTTGTGCACGCTAGGTCATTTTGGATAAATGCACACATTTGTGCTCTGTTCGCGCTTATTCACTTTGGGTAAATGCAGACATTTGTGCTCTGTGCACGGTGGGTCACTTTGGGTAAATGCAGACATTTGTCCTCAGCGCACAAAAGAATCATAATTTTGTGGGTTGTGGGCGCTGGGTAAATTTTGGCATATGTAGACATTATTTGCGTAACACGCAAAACGGTCACAATTTTGCCGGTTGTGCGCACTGTGTAATTTTGGGTAAATGTAGACAGTTTTTCTCAGCACGCGAAACTGTCACAATTTTGACGGTTGTGGGCGCTGGGTAATTTTTCGGAAAATGTAGACAGTTTTGCTCAGCACGCGAAACTGTCACAATTTTGACGGTTGTGGGCGCTGGGTAATTTTTCGGAAAATGTAGACAGTTTTGGTCAGTGCGCCAAACGGTCACAATTTTGTCGGTTGTGTGGGCTGAGTAATTTTGCGTAAATGTTGACATTTTTGCTCAGCGCGCAAACGGTTACAATTTAGCCGGGTGTGTGCGCTGGTAATTTTGGGTAAATGTCGACAGTTCTGCCCCGCGCGCTAAACGGTCACAATTTTGTCGGTTGTGTGGGCTGAGTAATTTTGCGTAAATGTGGACATTTTTGCTCAAAGCGCAAACGGTTACAATTTTGCCGGGTGTGTGCGCTGGTAATTTTGGGTAAATGTCGACAGCTCTGTCCCGCGCGCTAAACGGTTACAATTTTACCGGCTGTGTGCTCTGGTAATTTGGTTTAAATGTAGACAGTTTTGCCCAGCACGCAAAACGGTCACATTTTGGCCGGTTGTGCGCAATGTGTAATTTTGGGTAAATGTAGACAGTTTTGCTCAGCACGCAAAACTGTCACAATTTTGCCGGTTGTGGGCGCTGGGTAACTTTTGGAAAATGTTGACAGTTTTGGTCAGTGCGCAAAACGGTCACAATTTTGTCGGTTGTGCGGGCTGATTAATTTTGGGTAAATGTTCACATTTTAGCCCAGGGCGTAAAATGGTCACATTATTTGCGTAGCTCGCAAAACAGTCACAATTTTGCAGGTTGTTCATGTTGGGTAATTTTGGGTAAATGTTCACATTTTAGCCCAGGGCGTAAAATGGTCACATTATTTGCGTAGCTCGCAAAACAGTCACAATTTTGCAGGTTGTTCGTGTTGGGTAATTTTGGGTTAATATTGACAGTTTTGTTGAGGGCACAAAACGGTCAAATTTTTGCCGGGTGTTGGCACTGGGTAATTTTGGGTAAATGTAAACAGTTTTGCTAAGAGCATAAAACTGCCACAATTTTACCGGTTGTTCGTATTGGATAATTTTTGGAAAATGAAGACAGCTTTGCTCAGCGCGCAAAACGGTCACAATTTTGCCGGTCGTGCACGGTGGGTAATTTTGGGCAAATGTCGGCTATTTTGCTCAGCGCGAAAAACAATAACAATTATGCCGGGTGTGTGCACTGGTAATTTTGGGTAAATGTTGACAGTTTTGCCCAGCGCGCAAAACAGTCACAATTTTGCCGGCTATGTGCGCTGAGTAATTTTGGTTAAATGTCGTCATTTTTGCTCAGCGCGCAAAATGGTCACAATTTTGCCGGTTTTTAGCTTTGTGTAAATTTGGTTAATTGTAGACATATTTGGTCAGCGCGCAAAACAGTGATAATTTTACAGATTATGCGCGCTGGGTCACTTAGGGTAAATGCAGACATTTGTACTCAGAGCGCAAAATAGTCACAATTTTGCGGGTTGTGGGCGCTGGGGAAATTTGGGTAAATGTAGACATTATTTGCGTAGCGCAAAACGGTCAGAATTTTGCCGGTTGTGCGCGCTGGGTAATTTTGGGTAATTGTTGACAGTTTTGCCCAGCTCGCAAAACGGTCACAATTTTACCGGTTGTACGCACAGGGTAATTTTTGTTAAATGTAGACGGTTTTACACAGTGTGAAAAACGGTTTTACAAAGCGCGCAAAACGGTTACCATTTTGCCGGCACTGCGCGCTGAGTAATTTTGGTTAAATATACACATATTTGCTCAGCGCGCAAAACTGGCACAATTTTACGGGTTGTGCTCCCTGGGTAATTTTGGACAAATGTTGGCTGTTTTGCTCAGCGCGCAAAACGGTCACAATTTTGCCGGTTGTGCGCGTTGGGTAATTTTCGACAAATGTAGGCTGTGTTGCTCAGCGCGCAAAACGCTAACAATTTTGCCGGGTGTGTGCACTGGTAATTTTGGGTAAATGTTGACCGTTTTGCCCAGCACGCAAAACAGTCACAATTTGGCCGGCTATGCGCGCTACGTAAATTTGGTTAAATGTTGACATTTTTGCACAGCACGCAAAATGGTCAGAATTTTGCCCGGTTGTGAGCACTGTCTAATTTTGGGTAAATGTAGACATATTTGGTCAGCGTGCAAAACAGTCATAATTCGTGCAAAACCGTCATAATTTTACAAGTTTGTGTCCGCTGGGTCACTTTGGGTAAATGTGGACAATTTTGCCCAACGCCCAAAACGGTCACATTTTTGCCAGTTGTACGAACTGGGTAATTTTGGGTAAATGTATACGGTTTTGCACAGGGCGCAAAACTGTCACAATTTTGCCGGCTATGCGCGATAGGTAAGTTTGGTTAATGTAGACATTTTTTACCCAACGCGTAAAACGGTCACAAATTTACCGGTTGTGAGCGCTGTGTAATTTTGGGTAAATATAGACAAATTTGGTCAGCTCGCAAAACAGTCACAATTTTGCGGGTTGTGAGCGTGGGTAATTTTGGGTTAATATAGACAGTTTTGCCTAGCGCGCAAAACGGTCACATTATTGCCGAATGTGCGCCCCTGGCAATTTTGGGAAAATGTAGGCTGTTTTGCGCAGCGCGCAAAGCAATAACGATTTTGCCGGGTTTGTGCACTAGTAATTTTGGGTAAATGTTGACATTTTTACCCAGCGCGCAAAACAGTCAAATTTTGCCGGCTATGCGCGCTGAGTAATTTTTCTTAAATGTCGTCATTTTTTCTCAGTGCACAAAATGGTCACAATTTTGCCGGTTGTGAGCGCTGTGTAAATTTGGTTAAATGGAGACATATTTGGTCAGCGCGCAAAACTTTGATAATTTTACAGGTTGTGCGCGCTGGGTCACTTAGGGTAAATGCAGACATTTGTACTCAGAGCGCAAAATAGTGACAATTTTGCGGGTTGTGGGCGCTGGGGAAATTTGGGTAAATGTAGACATTATTTGCGTAGCGCGCAAAACGGTCACAATTTTGCCGGGTGTGTGCACTGGTAACTTTGGGTAAATGTAGACAGTTTTGCCTAGCCCGCAAAATGGTTGCAATTTTCCCGGCACTACGCGCTGAGTAATTTTGGTTAAATATAAACATTTTTGCCTAGCCCGCAAAACGGTCACAATTTTGCAGGTTGTGCGCGATGGGTAATTTTGGACAAATGTAGGCTGTTTTGCTCACAATTTTGCCGGTTGTGCCCAGTACTCAAAACAGTCACAATTTTGTCGGCTATGCACGCACAGTAAATTTGGTTAAATATAGACATTTTTGCTCAGCGGGCAAAATGGTCAGAATTTTGCCTGTTTTGAGCGCTGTCTAATTTTGGGTAAATATAGACACATTTGGTCAGCGTGCAAACCAATCATAATTTTACAGGTTGTGCCTGTTGGGTCACTTTGGGTAAATGTAGAGACATTTGTGCTCAACGCGCAAAATAGTCACAATTTCGCAGGTTAAGGGCGCTGGGTAAATTTGAGTCAATGTAGACATTACTTGCATAGCGCGCAAAACGGTCACAATTTTCCCAGTTGGGCGCGCTGGGTAATTTTGGGTAAATGTATACAGTTTTGCCCAGGGCGCAAAACTGTCACAATTTTGCCGGTTGAGTGGGCTGAGTAATTTTGGGTAAAATTTGACATTTATGCCCAATGCACAAAACGGTCACAATTTTGCCATGTGTGGGCGCTGGTAATTTTGGGGAAATGTAGACAGTTTTGCCCAGCGCACAAAACGGTCACAATTTTGCCGGGTGTGCCTGCTGGTAATTTTGGGCAAATGTAGGCAGTTTTGCCCAGCGCACAAAACGGTCACAATTTTGCCGGGTGTGTGCCTGCTGGTAATTTTGGGCAAATGTAGGCTGTTTTGCCCAGCAACGCAAAACGGCCACAATTTTGCCGGCTCTGGGCGCTGACTAATTTTGGCTAAATGTAGACATTTTTGCTCAGCGTGTAAAATGGTCACAATTTTACCAGTCACTTTGGTTAAATGTAGACATTATTGCTCTGCACGCAAAACAGTTACAATTTTATAGGTTGTGAGCGTTGTGTCACTTTGGGTAAATGGACACATTATTTGTGTTGCGCGCCAAAAAAGTGACAATTTTGAGGGTTGTGCACGCTCGGTAATTTTGGGTAAATGTAGAAAGTTTTGCCTAGCATGCAAAACGATCACATTTTTGCCGGTTATGCACGCTGGGTAATTTTGGGTAAATGTAGACAGTTTTGCTCAGAGCATAAAACTCTCACAATTTTGCCGATTGTCCACGTTTGGTAATTTTCGGAAAATGTATACAGTTTTGCTCAGCGCGCAAAAAGGTCGCAATTTTACCGCTTGTGCGCGTTTGGTAATTTTGGGTAAATGTTGACAGTTTTGCCTAGCGTGCAAGACAGTCATAATTTTACAGGTTGTGCACGCTGGGTCAGTTTGGAAAATTGCACACATTTGTGCTCTGTTCGCGCTTGGTCACTTTGGGTAAATGCAGACATTTGTGCTCTGTGCGCGCTGGGTCACTTTGGGTCAATGCAGACATTTGTCCTCAGCGCACAAAAGAATCACAATTTTGCGGGTTGTGGGCGCTGGCTAAATTTGGGCATATGTAGACATTATTTGCGTAACACGCAAAACGGTCACAATTTTGCCGGTTGTGCGCACTGTGTAATTTTGGGTAAATGTAGACAGTTTTGCTCAGCACGCGAAACTGTCACAATTTTGACGGTTGTGGGCGCTGGGTAATTTTTCAGAAAATGTAGACAGTTTTGCTCAGCACGCGAAACTGTCACAATTTTGACGGTTGTGGGCGCTGGGTAATTTTTCGGAAAATGTAGACAGTTTTGGTCAGTGCGCCAAACGGTCACAATTTTGTCGGTTGTGTGGGCTGAGTTATTTTGCGTAAATGTTGACATTTTTGCGCAGCGCGCAAACGGTGACAATTTTGCCGGGTGTGTGCGCTGGTAATTTTGGGTAAATGTCGACAGTTCTGCCCCGCGCGCTAAACGGTCACAATTTTGTCGGTTGTGTGGGCTGAGTAATTTTGCGTAAATGTTGACATTTTTGCGCAGCGCGCAACCGGTTACAATTTTGCCGGGTGTGTGCGCTGGTAATTTTGGGTAGATGTCGACAGTTCTGCCCCGCGCGCTAAACGGTTACAATTTTACCGGCTGTGTGCTCTGGAAATTTGGTTTAAATGTAGACAGTTTTGCCCAGCACGCAAAACGGTCACATTTTGGCCGGTTGTGCGCAATGTGTAATTTTGGGTAAATGTAGACAGTTTTGCTCAGCACGCAAAACTGTCACAATTTTGCCGGTTGTGGGCGCTGGGTAACTTTTGGAAAATGTTGACAGTTTTGGTCAGTGCGCAAAACGGTCACAATTTTGTCGGTTGTGCGGGCTGATTAATTTTGGGTAAATGTTCACAGTTTAGCCCAGGGCGTAAAATGGTCACATTATTTGCGTAGCTCGCAAAACAGTCACAATTTTGCAGGTTGTTCGCGTTGGGTAATTTTGGGTTAATATTGACAGTTTTGTTGAGGGCACAAAACGGTCAAATTTTTGCCGGGTGTTGGCACTGTGTAATTTTGGGTAAATGTAAACAGTTTTGCTAAGAGCATAAAACTGCCACAATTTTACCGGTTGTTCGTATTGGATAATTTTTGGAAAATGAAGACAGCTTTGCTCAGCGCGTAAAACGGTCACTATTTTGCCGGTCGTGCACGTTGGGTAATTTTGGGCAAATGTCGGCTGTTTTGCTCAGCGCGAAAAACAATAACAATTATGCCGGGTGTGTGCACTGGTAATTTTGGGTAAATGTTGACAGTTTTGCCCAGCGCGCAAAACAGTCACAATTTTGCCGGCTATGTGCGCTGAGTAATTTTGGTTAAATGTCGTCATTTTTGCTCAGCGCGCAAAATGGTCACAATTTTGCCGGTTTTGAGCGTTGTGTAAATTTGGTTAAATGTAGACATATTTGGTCAGCGCGCAAAACAGTGATCATTTTATAGACATTTGTACTCAGAGGGCAAAATAGTCACAATTTTGCGGGTTGTGGGCGCTGGGGAAATTTGGTTAAATGCAGACATTTGTACTCAGAGCGCAAAAGAGTCACAATTTTGCGGGTTGTGGGCGCTGGGGAAATTTGGGTAAATGTAGACATTATTTGCGTAGCGCAAAACGGTCAGAATTTTGCCGGTTGTGCGCGCTGGGTAATTTTGGGTAATTGTAGACAGTTTTGCCCAGCTCGCAAAACGGTCACAATTTTACCGGTTGTACGCATAGGGTAATTTGGTTAAATGTAGACGGTTTTACACAGTGTGAAAAACGGTTTTACAAAGCGCGCAAAACGGTTACCATTTTGCCGGCACTGCGCGCTGAGTAATTTTGGTTAAATATTGACATTTTTGCTAAGCGCGCAAAACTGGCACAATTTTGCGGGTTGTGCTCCCTGGGTAATTTTGGACAAATGTTGGCTGTTTTGCTCAGCGCCCAAAACGGTCACAATTTTGCCGGTTGTGCTCGTTGGGTAATTTTCGACAAATGTAGGCTGTGTTGCGCAGCGCGCAAAACGCTAACAATTTTGCCGGGTGTGTGCACTGGTAATTTTGGGTAAATGTTGACCGTTTTGCCCAGCACGCAAAACAGTCACAATTTGGCCGGCTATGCGCGCTACGTAAATTTGGTTAAATGTAGACATTTTTGCACAGCACGCAAAATGGTCAGAATTTTGCCGGTTGTGAGCGCTGTCTAATTTTGGGTAAATGTTGACATATTTGGTCAGCGTGCAAAACAGTCATAATTCGTGCAAAAGCGTCATAATTTTACAGGTTGTGTCCGCTGGGTCACTTTGGGTAAATGTAGACATTTCTGCTCAACGCGCAAAATAGTCACAATTTTGCAAGTTATGGGCGCTGGGTAAATTTGTGTAAATGTAGACATTATTTGCATAGCGCGCAAAACGGTCACAATTTGGCCCGTTGGGCGCGCTGGGTAATTTTGGGTAAATGTGGACAGTTTTGCCCAACGCCCAAAACGGTCACATTTTTGCCAGTTGTACGAACTGGGTAATTTTGGGTAAATGTATACGGTTTTGCACAGGGCGCAAAACTGTCACAATTTTGCCGGCTATGCGCGCTAGGTAATTTTGGTTAATGTAGACATTTTTTACCCAACGCGCAAAACGGTCACAATTTTACCGGTTGTGAGCGCTGTGTAATTTTGGGTAAATATAGACAAATTTGGTCAGCTCGCAAAACAATCACAATTTTGCGGGTTGTGAGCGCTGGGTAATTTTGGGTTAATATAGACAGTTTTGCCTAGCGCGCAAAACGGTCACATTTTTGCCGAATGTGCGCCTCGGGCAATTTTGGGAAAATGCAGGCTGTTTTGCGCAGCGCGCAAAGCAATAACGATTTTGCCGGGTTTGTGCACTAGTAAATTTGGGTAAATGTTGACAGTTTTACCCAGCGCGCAAAACAGTCAAATTTTGCCGGCTATGCGCGCTGAGTAATTTTGCTTAAATGTCGTCATTTTTGCTCAGTGCACAAAACAATTTTGCCGGTTGTGAGCGCTGTGTAAATTTGGTTAAATGGAGACATATTTGGTCAGCGCGCAAAACCGTGATAATTTTACAGGTTGTGCGCGCTGGGTCACTTAGGGTAAATGCAGACATTTGTACTCAGAACGCAAAATAGTGACAATTTTGTGGGTTGTGGGCGCTGGGGAAATTTGGGTAAATGTAGACATTATTTGCGTAGCGCACAAAACGGTCACAATTTTGCCGGGTGTGTGCACTGGTAACTTTGGGTAAATGTAGACAGTTTTGCCTAGCCCGCAAAATGGTTGCAATTTTCCCGGCACTACGCGCTGAGTAATTTTGGTTAAATATAAACATTTTTGCCTAGCCCGCAAAACGGTCACAATTTTGCAGGTTGTGCGCGATGGGTAATTTTGGACAAATGTAGGCTGTTTTTGCTCACAATTTTGCCGGTTGTGCCCAGTACTCAAAACAGTCACAATTTTGTCGGCTATGCACGCACAGTAAATTTGGTTAAATATAGACATTTTTGCTCAGCGGGCAAAATGGTCAGAATATTGCCTGTTTTGAGCGATGTCTAATTTTGGGTAAATGTAGACACATTTGGTCAGCGTGCAAACCAATCATAATTTTAACAGGTTGTGCCTGCTGGGTCACTTTGGGTAAATGTAGAGACATTTGTGCTCAACACGCAAAATAGTCACAATTTCGCAGGTTAAGGGCGCTTGGTAAATTTTAGTCAATGTAGACATTACTTGCATAGCGCGCAAAACGGTCACAATTTTCCCGGTTGGGCGCGCTGGGTAATTTTGGGTAAATGTATACAGTTTTGCCCAGGGCGCAAAACTGTCACAGTTTTGCCGGTTGTGTGGGCTGGGTAATTTTGGGTAAAATTTGACATTTATGCCCAATGCACAAAACGGTCACAATTTTGCCATGTGTGGGCGCTGGTAATTTTGGGGAAATGTAGACAGTTTTGCCCCGCGCACAAAACGGTCACAATTTTGCCGGGTGTGCCTGCTGGTAATTTTGGGCAAATGTAGGCAGTTTTGCCCAGCCCGCAAAACGACCACAATTTTGCCGGCTCTGGGCGCTGACTAATTTTGGCTAAATGTAGACTTTTTTGCTCAGCGTGTAAAATGGTCACAATTTTACCAGTCACTTTGGTTAAATGTAGACATTATTGCTCTGCACGTAAAACTGTTACAATTTTATAGGTTGTGAGCGTTGGGTCACTTTGGGTAAATGGACACATTATTTGTGTTGCGCGCAAAAAAAGTCACAATTTTGAGGGTTGTGCACGCTGGGTAATTTTGGGTAAATGTAGACAGTTTTGCCTAGCATGCAAAACGATCACATTTTTGCCGGTTATGCACGCTGGGTAATTTTGGGTAAATGTAGACAGTTTTGCTCAGAGCATAAAACTGTCACAATTTTGCCGTTTGTCCGCGTTTGGTAATTTTCGGAAAATGTATACAGTTTTGCTCAGCGCGCAAAAAGGTCGCAATTTTACCGCTTGTGCGCGTTTGGTAATTTTGGGTAAATGTTGACAGTTTTGCCTAGCGTGCAAGACAGTCATAATTTTACAGGTTGTGCACGCTAGGTCATTTTGGATAAATGCACACATTTGTGCTCTGTTCGCGCTTGGTCACTTTGGGTAAATGCAGACATTTGTGCTCTGTGCACGGTGGGTCACTTTGGGTAAATGCAGACATTTGTCCTCAGCGCACAAAAGAATCATAATTTTGTGGGTTGTGGGCGCTGGGTAAATTTGGGCATATGTAGACATTATTTGCGTAACACGCAAACCGGTCACAATTTTGCCGGTTGTTCGCACTGTGTAATTTTGGGTAAATGTAGACAGTTTTGCTCAGCACGCGAAACTGTCACAATTTTGACGGTTGTGGGCGCTGGGTAATTTTTCGGAAAATGTAGACAGTTTTGCTCAGCACGCGAAACTGTCACAATTTTGACGGTTGTGGGCGCTGGCTAATTTTTCGGAAAATGTAGACAGTTTTGGTCAGTGCGCCAAACGGTCACAATTTTGTCGGTTGTGTGGGCTGAGTAATTTTGCGTAAATGTGGACATTTTTGCTCAAAGCGCAAACGGTTACAATTTTGCCGGGTGTGTGCGCTGGTAATTTTGGGTAAATGTCGACAGCTCTGTCCCGCGCGCTAAACGGTTACAATTTTACCGGCTGTGTGCTCTGGTAATTTGGTTTAAATGTAGACAGTTTTGCCCAGCACGCAAAACGGTCACATTTTGGCCGGTTGTGCGCAATGTGTAATTTTGGGTAAATGTAGACAGTTTTGCTCAGCACGCAAAACTGTCACAATTTTGCCGGTTGTGGGCGCTGGGTAACTTTTGGAAAATGTTGACAGTTTTGGTCAGTGCGCAAAACGGTCACAATTTTGTCGGTTGTGCGGGCTGATTAATTTTGGGTAAATGTTCACATTTTAGCCCAGGGCGTAAAATGGTCACATTATTTGTGTAGCTCGCAAAACAGTCACAATTTTGCAGGTTGTTCGTGTTGGGTAATTTTGGGTTAATATTGACAGTTTTGTTGAGGGCACAAAACGGTCAAATTTTTGCCGGGTGTTGGCACTGGGTAATTTTGGGTAAATGTAAACAGTTTTGCTCAGAGCATAAAACTGCCACAATTTTACCGGTTGTTCGTATTGGATAATTTTTGGAAAATGAAGACAGCTTTGCTCAGCGCGCAAAACGGTCACAATTTTGCCGGTCGTGCACGTTGGGTAATTTTGGGCAAATGTCGGCTGTTTTGCTCAGCGCGAAAAACAATAACAATTATGCCGGGTGTGTGCACTGGTAATTTTGGGTAAATGTTGACAGTTTTGCCCAGCGCGCAAAACAGTCACAATTTTGCCGGCTATGTGCGCTGAAGAATTTTGGTTAAATGTCGTCATTTTTGCTCAGCGCGCAAAATGGTCACAATTTTGCCGGTTTTGAGCGTTGTGTAAATTTGGTTAATTGTAGACATATTTGGTCAGCGCGCAAAACAGTGATAATTTTACAGATTATGCGCGCTGGGTCACTTAGGGTAAATGCAGACATTTGTACTCAGAGCGCAAAATCGTCACAATTTTGCGGGTTGTGGGCGCTGGGGAAATTTGGGTAAATGTAGACATTATTTGCGTAGCGCAAAACGGTCAGAATTTTGCCGGTTGTGCGCGCTGGGTAATTTTGGGTAATTGTTGACAGTTTTGCCCAGCTCGCAAAACGGATACAATTTTACCGGTTGTACGCACAGGGTAATTTTTGTTAAATTTAGACGGTTTTACACAGTGTGAAAAACGGTTTTACAAAGCGCGCAAAACGGTTACCATTTTGCCGGCACTGCGCGCTGAGTAATTTTGGTTAAATATACACATATTTGCTCAGCGCGCAAAACTGGCACAATTTTGCGGGTTGTGCTCCCTGGGTAATTTTGGACAAATGTTGGCTGTTTTGCTCAGCGCGCAAAACGGTCACAATTTTGCCGGTTGTGCGCGTTGGGTAATTTTCGACAAATGTAGGCTGTGTTGCTCAGCGCGCAAAACGCTAACAATTTTGCCGGGTGTGTGCACTGGTAATTTTGGGTAAATGTTGACCGTTTTGCCCAGCACGCAAAACAGTCACAATTTGGCCGGCTATGCGCGCTACGTAAATTTGGTTAAATGTTGACATTTTTGCACAGCACGCAAAATGGTCAGAATTTTGCCGGTTGTGAGCGCTGTCTAATTTTGGGTAAATGTAGACATATTTGGTCAGCGTGCAAAACAGTCATAATTCGTGCAAAACCGTCATAATTTTACAAGTTGTGTCCGCTGGGTCACTTTGGGTAAATGTGGACAATTTTGCCCAACGCCCAAAACGGTCACATTTTTGCCAGTTGTACGAACTGGGTAATTTTGGGTAAATGTATACAGTTTTGCACAGGGCGCAAAACTGTCACAATTTTGCCGGCTATGCGCGATAGGTAATTTTGGTTAATGTAGACATTTTTTACCCAACGCGTAAAACGGTCACAAATTTACCGGTTGTGAGCGCTGTGTAATTTTGGGTAAATATAGACAAATTTGGTCAGCTATCAAAACAGTCACAATTTTGCGGGTTGTGAGCGCTGGGTAATTTTGGGTTAATATAGACAGTTTTGCCTAGCGCGCAAAACGGTCACATTTTTGCCGAATGTGCGCCCCTGGCAATTTTGGGAAAATGTAGGCTATTTTGCGCAGCGCGCAAAGCAATACCGATTTTGCCGGGTTTGTGCACTAGTAATTTTGGGTAAATGTTGACATTTTTACCCAGCGCGCAAAACAGTCAAATTTTGCCGGCTATGCGCGCTGAGTAATTTTGCTTAAATGTCGTCATTTTTTCTCAGTGCACAAAATGGTCACAATTTTGCCGGTTGTGAGCGCTGTGTAAATTTGGTTAAATGGAGACATATTTGGTCAGCGCGCAAAACAATGATAATTTTACAGGTTGTGCGCGCTGGGTCACTTAGGGTAAATGCAGACATTTGTACTCAGAGCGCAAAATAGTGACAATTTTGCGGGTTGTGGGCGCTGGGGAAATTTGGGTAAATGTAGACATTATTTGCGTAGCGCGCAAAACGGTCACAATTTTGCCGGGTGTGTGCACTGGTAACTTTGGGTAAATGTAGACAGTTTTGCCTAGCCCGCAAAATGGTTGCAATTTTCCCGGCACTACGCGCTGAGTAATTTTGGTTAAATATAAACATTTTTGCCTAGCCCGCAAAACGGTCACAATTTTGCAGGTTGTGCGCGATGGGTAATTTTGGACAAATGTAGGCTGTTTTGCTCACAATTTTGCCGGTTGTGCCCAGTACTCAAAACAGTCACAATTTTGTCGGCTATGCACGCACAGTAAATTTGGTTAAATATAGACATTTTTGCTCAGCGGGCAAAATGGTCAGAATTTTGCCTGTTTTGAGCGCTGTCTAATTTTGGGTAAATGTAGACACATTTGGTCAGCGTGCAAACCAATCATAATTTTACAGGTTGTGCCTGCTGGGTCACTTTGGGTAAATGTAGAGACATTTGTGCTCAACGCGCAAAATAGTCACAATTTCGCAGGTTAAGGGCGCTGGGTAAATTTGAGTCAATGTAGACATTCCTTGCATAGCGCGCAAAACGGTCACAATTTTCCCAGTTGGGCGCGCTGGGTAATTTTGGGTAAATGTATACAGTTTTGCCCAGGGCGCAAAACTGTCACAATTTTGCCGGTTGTGTGGGCTGAGTAATTTTGGGTAAAATTTGACATTTATGCCCAATGCACAAAACGGTCACAATTTTGCCATGTGTGGGCGCTGGTAATTTTGGGGAAATGTAGACATTTTTGTCCAGCGCACAAAACGGTCACAATTTTGCAGGGTGTGCCTGCTGGTAATTTTGGGCAAATGTAGGCAGTTTTGCCCAGCACGCAAAACGGCCACAATTTTGCCGGCTCTGGGCGCTGACTAATTTTGGCTAAATGTAGACATTTTTGCTCAGCGTGTAAAATGGTCACAATTTTACCAGTCACTTTGGTTAAATGTAGACATTATTGCTCTGCACGCAAAACAGTTACAATTTTATAGGTTGTGAGCGTTGTGTCACTTTGGGTAAATGGACACATTATTTGTGTTGCGCGCCAAAAAAGTCACAATTTTGAGGGTTGTGCACGCTCAGTAATTTTGGGTAAATGTAGACAGTTTTGCCTAGCATGCAAAACGATCACATTTTTGCCGGTTATGCACGCTGGGTAATTTTGGGTAAATGTAGACAGTTTTGCTCAGAGCATAAAACTCTCACAATTTTGCAGATTGTCCGCGTTTGGTAATTTTCGGAAAATGTATACAGTTTTTCTCAGCGCGCAAAAAGGTCGCAATTTTACCGCTTGTGCGCGTTTGGTAATTTTGGGTAAATGTTGACAGTTTTGCCTAGCGTGCAAGACAGTCATAATTTTACAGGTTGTGCACGCTGGGTCAGTTTGGAAAAATGCACACATTTGTGCTCTGTTCGCGCTTGGTCACTTTGGGTAAATGCAGACATTTGTGCTCTGTGCCCGCTGGGTCACTTTGGGTAAATGCAGACATTTGTCCTCAGCGCACAAAAGAATCACAATTTTGCGGGTTGTGGGCGCTGGGTAAATTTGGGCATATGTAGACATTATTTGCGTAACACGCAAAACGGTCACAATTTTGCCGGTTGTGCGCACTGTGTAATTTTGGGTAAATGTAGACAGTTTTGCTCAGCACGCGAAACTGTCACAATTTTGACGGTTGTGGGCGCTGGGTAATTTTTCGGAAAATGTAGACAGTTTTGGTCAGTGCGCCAAACGGTCACAATTTTGTCGGTTGTGTGGGCTGAGTAATTTTGCGTAAATGTTGACATTTTTGCTCAGCGCGTAAACGGTTACAATTTAGCCGGGTGTGTGCGCTGGTAATTTTGGGTAAATGTCGACAGTTCTGCCCCGCGCGCTAAACGGTCACAATTTTGTCGGTTGTGTGGGCTGAGTAATTTTGCGTAAATGTGGACATTTTTGCCCAGCGCGCAAACGGTTACAATTTTGCCGGGTG
This sequence comes from Scilla litardierei, assembly GCA_030789695.1. Classification (NCBI taxonomy): domain Eukaryota; kingdom Viridiplantae; phylum Streptophyta; class Magnoliopsida; order Asparagales; family Asparagaceae; genus Scilla; species Scilla litardierei. The sequence continues at coordinate 68,025,330 of CM061132.1, forward strand.
TGTGCGCTGGTAATTTTGGGTAAATGTCGACAGTTCTGCCCCGCGCGCTAAACGGTTACAATTTTACCGGTTGTGTGCTCTGGTAATTTGGTTTAAATGTAGACAGTTTTGCCCAGCACGCAAAACGGTCACATTTTGGCCGGTTGTGCGCAATGTGTAATTTTGGGTAAATGTAGACAGTTTTGCTCAGCACGCAAAACTGTCACAATTTTGCCGGTTGTGGGCGCTGGGTAACTTTTGGAAAATGTTGACAGTTTTGGTCAGTGCGCAAAACGGTCACAATTTTGTCGGTTGTGCGGGCTGATTAATTTTGGGTAAATGTTCACATTTTAGCCCAGCGCGTAAAATGGTCACATTATTTGCGTAGCTCGCAAAACAGTCACAATTTTGCAGGTTGTTCGCGTTGGGTAATTTTGGGTTAATATTGACAGTTTTGTTGAGGGCGCAAAACGGTCAAATTTTTGCCGGGTGTTGGCACTGGGTAATTTTGGGTAAATGTAAACAGTTTTGCTAAGAGCATAAAACTGCCACAATTTTACCGGTTGTTCGTATTGGATAATTTTTGGAAAATGAAGACAGTTTTGCTCAGCGCGCAAAACGGTCACAATTTTGCCGGTCGTGCATGTTGGGTAATTTTGGGCAATTGTCGGCTGTTTTCCTCAGCGCGAAAAACAATAACAATTATGCCGGGTGTGTGCACTGGTAATTTTGGGTAAATGTTGACAGTTTTGCCCAGCGCGCAAAACAGTCACAATTTTGCCGGCTATGTGCGCTGAGTAATTTTGGTTAAATGTCGTCATTTTTGCTCAGCGCGCAAAATGGTCACAATTTTGCCGGTTTTGAGCGTTGTGGAAATTTGGTTAAATGTAGACATATTTGGTCAGCGTGCAAAACAGTGATAATTTTACAGATTATGCGCGCTGGGTCACTTAGGGTAAATGCAGACATTTGTACTCAGAGCGCAAAATCGTCACAATTTTGCGGGTTGTGGGCGCTGGGGAAATTTGGGTAAATGTAGACATTATTTGCGTAGCGCAAAACGGTCACAATTTTGCCGGTTGTGCGCGCTGGGTAATTTTGGGTAATTGTTGACAGTTTTGCCCAGCTCGCAAAACGGTCACAATTTTACCGATTGTACGCACATGGTAATTTGGTTAAATGTAGATGGTTTTACACTGTGTGAAAAACGGTTTTACAAAGCGCGCAAAACGGTTACCATTTTGCCGGCACTGCGCGCTGAGTAATTTTGGTTAAATATACACATTTTTGCTCAGCGCGCAAAACTGGCACAATTTTGCGGGTTGTGCTCCCTGGGTAATTTTGGACAAATGTTGGCTGTTTTGCTCAGCACGCAAAACGGTCACAATTTTGCCGGTTGTGCGCATTGGGTAATTTTCGACAAATGTAGGCTGTGTTGCTCAGCGCGCAAAACGCTAACAATTTTGCCGGGTGTGTGCATTGGTAATTTTGGGTAACTGGTGACCGTTTTGCCCAGCACGCAAAACAGTCACAATTTGGTCGGCTATGCGCGCTAAGTAAATTTGGTTAAATGTAGACATTTTTGCACAGCACGCAAAATGGTCAGAATTTTGCCGGTTGTGAGCGCTGTCTAATTTTGGGTAAATGTAGACATATTTGGTCAGCGTGCAAAACAGTCATAATTCGTGCAAAACCGTCATAATTTTACAGGTTGTGTCCGCTGGGTCACTTTGGGTAAATGTAGACATTTGTGCTCAACGCGCAAAATAGTCACAATTTTGCAAGTTATGGGCGCTGGGTAAATTTGTGTAAATGTAGACATTATTTGCAAAACGGTCACAATTTGGCCCTTTGGGCACGCTGGGTAATTTTGGGTAAATGTGGACAGTTTTGCCCAACGCCCAAAACGGTCACATTTTTGCCAGTTGTACGAACTGGGTAATTTTGGGTAAATGTATACGGTTTTGCACAGGGCGCAAAACTGTCACAATTTTGCCAGCTATGCGCGATAGGTAATTTTGGTTAATGTAGACATTTTTTACCCAACGCGCAAAACGGTCACAATTTTACCGGTTGTGAGCGCTGTGTAATTTTGGGTAAATATAGACAAATTTGGTCAGCTCGCAAAACAGTCACAATTTTGCGGGTTGTGAGCGCTGGGTAATTTTGGGTTAATATAGACAGTTTTGCCTAGCGCGCAAAACGGTCACATTTTTGCCGAATGTGCGCCCCTGGAAATTTTGGGAAAATGTAGGCTGTTTTGCGCAGCGCGCAAAGCAATACCGATTTTGCCGGGTTTGTGCACTAGTAATTTTGGGTAAATGTTGACATTTTTACCCAGCGCGCAAAACAGTCAAATTTTGCCGGCTATGCGCGCTGAGTAATTTTGCTTAAATGTTGTCATTTTTTCTCAGTGCACAAAATGGTCACAATTTTGCCGGTTGTGAGCGCTGTGTGAATTTGGTTAAATGGAGACATATTTGGTCAGCGCGCAAAACCGTAATAATTTTACAGGTTGTGCGCGCTGGGTCACTTAGGGTAAAGGCAGACATTTGTACTCAGAGCGCAAAATAGTGACAATTTTGCGGGTTGTGGGCGCTGGGGAAATTTGGGTAAATGTAGACATTATTTGCGTAGCACGAAAAACGGTCACAATTTTGCCGGTTGTGCGCGCTTGGTAATTTTGTGTAGTTGTAGACAGTTTTGCCCAGCTCGCAAAATGGTCACAATTTTGCCGGTTGGGCGCACTGGGTAATTTTTTTTAAATGTCGACGGTTTTATACAGCGTGCAAAACTGTCAAAGTTTTACCGGTTGTGCGCGCTGGGTAATTTTTGGAAAATGTAGACCGTTATGGTCAGTGCGCAAAACGGTCACAATTTTGCCAGGTGTGCACGCTGGTAATTTTGGGTAAATGTAGACAGTTTTTCCCTGCGCGCAAAACTGTCACAATTTAGCTGTCACTGCGCGCTGAGTAATTTTGGTTAAATATAGACATTTTTGCTCAGCGCGGAAAACTGTCACAATTTTGCAGGTTGTGCTCGCTGGGTAATTTTGGACAAATGTTGGCTGTTTTGCTCAGCGCGCAAAACGGTCACAATTTTGCCGGTTGGGCGCGTTGGGTAATTTTGGACAAATGTACGCTGTTTTGCTCAGCGCGCAAATCGGTCACAATTTTGCCGGTTGTGCGCGTTGGGTAATTTTCGACAAATGTAGGCTGTGTTGCTAAGCGCGCAAAACGCTAACAATTTTGCCGGGTGTGTGCAATGGTAATTTTGGGTAAATGTTGACCGTTTTGCCCAGCACGCAAAACAGTCACAATTTGGTCGGCTATGCGCGCTGAGTAAATTTGGTTAAATGTAGACATTTTTGCACAGCGCGCAAAATGGTCAGAATTTTGCCGGTTGTGAGCGCTGTCTAATTTTGGGTAAATGTAGACATATTTGTTTAGCGTGCAAAACAGTCATAATTTTACAGGTTGTGCCCGCTGGGTCACTTTGGGTAAATGTTGACATTTGTTTCTAACGTGCAAAATAGTCACAATTTTGCAGGTTATGGGTAAATGTAGACATATTTGGTCAGCGTGCAAAACGGTCCCAATTTTGCGGGTTGTGCCCGCTGGGTAATTTTGGGTTAATATAGAACGTTTTGCATGGTGCGCAAAACGATCAGCTTTTTGCCGGTTGTGCGCCCGGTGTAATTTTGGGCAAATGTAGACAATTTTGCTCAGAGCGGAAAACTGTCACAATTTTGCCGGTTATTTGAATTGGATAATTTTTTGAAAATGATGACAGTTTTGCTCAGCGCGCAAAACCATCACAATTTTGCCGGTTGTGCGCGTTGGGTAATATTGGGCAAAGGTAGGCTGTTTTTCTCCGCGCGCAAAACATTAACAATTTTGCCAGGTGTGTGTAATGGTAATTTTGGGTAAATGTAGACAGTTTTGCCCAGCGCGCAAAACGGTCACAATTTTACCGGGTGTGCGCTGGTAATTTTGGGTAAATGAAGACATTTTTGTCATGCGCGCAAAACGGTTACAATTTTACCGGGTGTGCCCTGGTTATTTTGGGTAAATGTAGACAGTTTTTCCTTGCGCGTAAAACGGTCACAATTTTGCAAGTTGTGCGCGCTGGGTCAATTTGGGTAAATGTAGACATTATTTGCGTAGCACGCAAAACTGTCACAATTTTGCAGGTTGTAAGCGCTCGGTAATTTTTGGTTAATATTGACAGTTTTGCCTAGAGCGCAAAACAGGCACATTTTTGCCGGTTGTGTGCCCTAGGTAATCTTGGGTAAATGTAGGCAGTTTTGCTGAGAGCGTAGAACTGTCACAATTTTGCCGGTTGTTCGCATACGATAATTTTTGGAAAATGAAGACAGTTTTGCTCAGCGCGCAAAACGGTCATAATTTTACCGGTTGTGCGCGTTTGGTAATTTTGGGCAAATGTAGGCTGTTTTGCTCAGCGCGCAAAGCAATAACGATTTTGTCGGGTTTGGGCATTCGTAATTTTGGGTAAATATTGGCAGTTTTACACAGCGCGCAAAACATTCCCAATTTTGCCGGCAATGCGCGCTGAGTAATTTTGGTTAAATGTCGTCATTTTGGTTAAATGTCGTACTCAGAGCGCAAAATAGTCACAATTTTGCGGTTTGTGGGCACTGAGGAAATTTGGGTAAATGTAGACATTATTTACGTAGCGCGCAAAACGGTTACAAGTTTGCCGGTTGTGCGCGCTGGGTAATTTTGTGTAATTGTAGACAGTTTTTCCCAGCTTGCAAAACGGTCACAATTTTGTCGTTTGGGCGTACTCGGTAATTTTTGTTAAATGTAGACGGTTTTACACAGCGTGCAAAACTGTCAAAATTTTACCGGTTGTGCGCGCTGGGTAATTTTTGGAAAATGTAGACAGTTATGGTCAGTGTGCAAAACGGTCACAATTTTGCTGGTTGTGCGGGCTAAATAAATTTGGGTAAATGTTGACATTTTTGCCCAGCGCTCAAAACGGTCACAATTTTACAAAATGTGTGCGCTGGTAATTTTGGGTAAATGTCGACAGTTTTGCCCTGCGCGCAAAACGGTCACAATTTTGCCGGGTGTGCACGCTGGTAATTCTGGGTAAATGTAGATAGTTTTTCCCTGCGCGCAAAACGGTCACAATTTTGCCGGGTGTGCACGCTGGTAATTTTGGGTAAATGTAGAAAGTTTTGCCTAGTGTGCAAAACGATTACAATTTTGCCGGCACTCTGCGCGCTGAGTAATTTTGGTTAAATATAGACATTTTTGCTCAGTGCGCAAAACTGTCACAATTTTGCCGGGTGTGTGCACTGGTAATTTTGGGTAAATGTTGACCGTTTTTGCCCAGCATGCAAAACAGTCACAATTTTGCAAGCTCTGGGCGCTGAGTAAATTTGTGTTAAATGTAGAAATTTTTGCTCAGCGTGTAAAATGGTCATAAGTTTGCCGGTTGTGAGCGCTGTCTAATTTTGGGTAAATGTAGACATATTTGGTCAGCGTGTAAAACAGTCATAAATTTACAGGTTGTGCCCGCTGGGTCACTTTGGGTAAATCTGGACATTTGTGCTTAACACACAAAAAGTCACAATTTTGCAGGTTCTCCGCGCTGGGTAAATTTGGGTAAATGTAGACATTATTTGCATAGCGCGCAAAACGGTCACAATTTTGCCGGTTGTGCAGGCTGAATAAATTTGGGTAAATGGTGTCATTTTTGCCCAGCGCTCAAAACGGTCACAATTTTCCCGGATGTGTTCGCTGGTAATTCTGGGTAAATGCCGACAGTTTTGCCCTGCGCGTAAAACGGTCACAATTTTGCCGGGTGTGCACGCTGGTAATTTTGGGTAAATGTAGACAGTTTTATCCAGCGCACAAAACGGTTACAATTTTGCTGGCCCTGCACGCTGAGTAATTTTGGTTAAATATAGACATTTTTGCTCAGCTCGCAAAACTGTCACAATTTTGCCGGTTGTGCGCGTTGGGTAATTTTCGACAAATGTAGGCTTTGTTGCTCAGCGCCCAAAAGGCTAACAATTTTGCCGGGTGTGTGCACTTGTAATTTTGGGTAAATGTTGACCATTTTGCCCAGCACGCAAAACTGTCACAATTTGGTCTGCTATGCGCGCTGAGTAAATTTGGTTAAATGTAGACATTTTTGCTCAGCGCGCAAAATGGTCAGAATTTTGCCGGTAGTGAGCGATGTCTAATTTTGGGTAAATGTAGACATATTTGGTGAGCGTGCTAAACAGTCATTATTTTACAGGTTGTGCCCGCTCGGTCACTTTGGGTAAATGTAGACATTTATGCTCAACGCGCAAAATAGTCACAATTTTTCTGGTTATGGGCGCTGGGTAAATTTGGGTAAATGTAGACGGTTTTGTACAGGGCGCAAAACTGTCACAATTTTGCAGGCTATGCGCGCTAGGTAATTTTGGTTAATGTAGACATTTTCTGTCCAACGCGCAACACGGTCACAATTTTGACGGTTGTGAGCGCTGTGTAATTTTGGGTAAATATAGACATATTTGGTCAGCATGCAAACCGGTCACAATTTTGCGGGTTCTGCGCCCCGGGTAATTTTGGGTAAATGTAGACAGTTAGAGCGTAAAACTGTCACAATTTTACGCGGAAAACGGTCACAATTTTGCCGGGGGGTGCGCGCTGGTAATTTTGGGTAAATGAAGACATTTTTGTCCAGCGCGCAAAACGGTTCCAATTTTGACAGGTGTGCGCTGGTAATTTTGGGGAAATGTACACAGTTTTGCCTAGCGCTCAAAACGGTCGCAATTTTGTAGGATGTGCGCGCTGGGTCACTTTGTGTAAATGTATACATTATTTGTGTAGCGCGCAAAACCGTCACAATTTTGCAGGTTGTGCGCGCTGGGTAATTTTGGGTTAATATTGACAATTTTGCCTAGCGAGCAAAACGAACACATTTTTGCCGGTTGTGGGCATTCGGTAAATTTGGGTAAATGTAGACAGTTTTGCTCAGAGCGTAAAACTGTCACAATTTTACCGGTTGTTCGCATTTGATAATTTGTGGAAAAGGAAGACAGTTTTGCGCAGCGCGCAAAATGGTCATAATTTTACCGGTTGTGCACGTTGGCTAATTTTGGGTAAATGTAGGCTGTTTTGCTCAGCGCTCAAAGCAATGACAATTTTGCAGGGTTTGTGCACTAGTAATTATGGATAAATGTTGACAGTTTTACCCAGCGCGCAAAACAGTCACAATTTTGCCGGCTCTGCGCGCAGAGTAATTTTGGTTAAATGTCGTCATTTTTTCTCAGTGCGCAAAATGGTCACAATTTTGCCGGTTGTGAGCGCTGTGTAAATTTGGTTAAATGTTGACATATTTGGTCAGTGTGCAAAACAGTGATAATTTTACAGGTTGTGCGCGCTGGGTCACTTAGGGTAAATGCAGACATTTGTACTCAGAGCTCAAAATAGTCACAATTTTGCGGGTTGTGGGAGCTGAGGAAATTTGCGTAAATGTAGACATTATTTACGTAGCGCGGAAAACAGTCACAATTTTGTCGGTTGTGAGCGCTGTGTAAATTTGGTTAAATGTTGACATATTTGGTCAGTGTGCAAAACAGTGATAATTTACAGGTTGTGCGCGCTGGGTCACTTAGGGTAAATGCAGACATTTGTACTCAGAGCTCAAAATAGTCACAATTTTGCGGGTTGTGGGAGCTGAGGAAATTTGCGTAAATGTAGACATTATTTACGTAGCGCGGAAAACAGTCACAATTTTGCCGGTTGTGCGCGCTGGGAAATTTTGTGTAATTGTAGACCGTTTTGCCCAGCTCGCAAAACGGTCACAATTTTGCCGGTTGGACGCACTGGGTAATTTTTGTTAAATGTAGACGGTTTTACACAGCGATCAAAACTGTCAAAATTTTATCAGTTGTGCGCGCTGTGTAATTTTTGGAAAATATAGACAGTTATGGTCAGTGCGCAAAACGGTCACAATTTTACCGGGTGTACACGCTGGTTATTTTGGGTAAATGTAAACAGTTTTGCCCAGCGCACAAAACGGTTACAATTTTGCCGGCACTGCGCGCTGAGTAATTTTGGTTAAATATAGACATTTTTGCTCCGCACGCAAAACTTTCACAATTTTGCAGGTTGTGCGTCTTGGGTAATTTTGGACAAATGTTGGCTGTTTTGCTCAGCGTGTAAAACGGTCACGATTTTGCCGGTTGTGCGCGTTGGGTAATTTTCGACAAATGTAGGCTGTGTTGCTCAGCGCGCAAAAGGCTAACAATTTTGCCGGGTGTGTGCACTAGTAATTTTGGGTAAATGTTGACCGTTTTGCCCAGCACACAAAACAGTCACAAATTGGTCGGCAATGCGCGCTGCGTAAATTTGGTAAAATGTAGACATTTTTGTACAGCGCGCAAAATGGTCAGAATTTTGCCGGTTGTGAGCGCTGTCAAATTTTGGGTAAATGTAGACATATTTGGTCAGCGTGCAAAACAGTCATAATTTTGCCGGTTGTGCGCGCTGGGTAATTTTGGGTAAATGCGGACAGTTTTGCACAGGGCGCAAAACTGTCACAATTTTGCCGGCTATGCGCGCTCGGTAATTTTGGTTAATAATGTAGACAATTTTTGCACAACCCGCAAAACGGTCACAATTTTGCCGGGTGTGAGCGTTGTGAAATTTTGGGTAAATATAGACATATTTGGTCAGCGTGCAAAATGGTCACCATTTTGTGGGTTGTGCGCGCTGGGTAATTTTGGGTTAAAATAGACAGTTTTGCCTAGCACCCAAAACGGTCACATTTTTGTCGGTTGTGCGCCCCAGGTAATTTTGGGTAAATGTAGACAGTTTTGTTCAGAGCGTAAAACTGTCACAATTTTGTCGGTTATTCGAATTGGATAATTTTTGGAAAACGGTCACAATTTAGCCGGGTGTGCGCGCTGGTAATTTTTGGGTAAATGAAGACATTTTTGTCCAGCGCGCAAAACGGTGACAATTTTGCCGGGTGTGCGCTGGTAATTTTGGGGAAATGTACACAGTTTTGCCTAGCGCGTAAAACGAACACATTTTTGCCGGTTGTGGGCACTAGGTAATTTTGGGTAAATGTAGAATGTTTTGCTCAGAGCGTAAAACGGTCACAATTTTGCCGGTTGTTCGCATTGGATAATTTTTGGAAAATGAAGATAGTTTTGCTCAGCGCGCAAAATGGTCACAATTTTACAGGTTGTGCGCGTTGGCTAATTTTGGGCAAATGTAGGCTGTTTTGCTCAGCGCTCAAAGCAGTAACAATTTTGCCGGGTGTGTGCCCTAGTAATTATGGATAAATGTTGACTTTTTTACCTAACGCACAAAACAGTCACAATTTTGCCGGCTATGCGCGCTGAGTAATTTTGGTTAAATGTCGTCAATTTTTGCTCAGTGCGCAAAACCGTCGCAATTTTGCCGGGTGTGCACGCTTGTAATTTTGGGTAAATGTAGACACTTTTGTCCTGCGCGCAAAACGGTCACAATTTTGCCGGGTGTGCACGCTGGTAATTTTGCGTAAATGAAGACAGTTTTACCTAGCGCGCAAAACGGTTACAATTTTGCCGGCATTGCGCCCTGGTAATTTTGGGTAAATATTGAACGTTTTGCCCAGCACGCAAAACAGTCACAATTTTGTCGGTAATGCGCGCTGAGTAAATTTAGGTAAATGTAGACATTATTTGCGTAGCGCGCAAAACGGTTACAATTTTGCTGGGTGTGCGCTGGTAATTTTGGGTAAATGTTGACAGTTTTTCCTAGCGCGCAAAACGGTCACAATTTTGCAGGTTGTGCGCGTTGGGTCACTTTGGGTAAATGTAGACATTATTTTCGGAGCGCGCAAAACCGTCAAAATTTTGCAGGTTGTTTGCGCTGGGTAATTTTGGGTTAATATTGACAGTTATGCCTAGCGCGCAAAACGAACACATTTTTGCCGGTTGTGTGGCCTAGGTAATTTTGGGTAAATGTAGACAGTTTTGCTCAGAGCGTAAAACTGTCACAATTTTGCGGGTTGATCGCATTGGATAATTTTTGGAAAATGAAGACAGTTTTGTTCAGAGCGTAAAACGGTCACAATTTTACCGGTTGTGCGCGTTAGGTAATTTTGGGCAAATGTAAGCTGTTTTGCTCAGCGCGCAAAACTATAACAATTTTGCCGGGTGTGGGCACTAGTAATTTTGGTTTAAATGTTGACAGTATTACCCAGCGCGCAAAACAGTCACAATTTTGCCGGCTATGCGCACTGATTAATTTTGGTTAAATGTCGTCATTTCTGCTCAGTGCGCAAAAAGGTCACAATTTGATTAAATGTAGTCATACTTGGTCAGCGCGCAAAACAGTGATAATTTTACAGGTTGTGCGCGTAGGGTAATTTTGGGTAAATGTATACGATTTTGCCAGCGGGCGCAAATCTGTCACAATATTGCCGGCTATGCGCGCTAGGTAATTTTGGTTAATGTAGACATTTTTGTCTAGAGCGAAAAATGGTTACAATATTGCCGGGTGTGCGCGCTGGTAAGTTTGGGTAAATGACGACATTTTTGTCCAGCGCGCAAAACGGTTACAATTTTGCTGGAATGTGTACAGTTTTGCCTAGTGCGCAAAACCGTCACAATTTTGCAGGTTGTGTGCGCTGGGTCACTTTGGGTAAATGTAGACATTATTTGCGTAGCGCGCAAAACCGTCACAATTTTGCAGGTTGTTCGTGCTGGGTAATTTTGGGTTAATATTGACAGTTTTGCCTAGCGCGTAAAACGAACACATTTTTGCTGGTTGTGTGCACTTGGGTAAATGTAGACAGTTTTGCTCAGAGCGTTAAACTGTCACAATTTTACGGGTTGTTCGCATTGGATAATTTTTGGAAAATGAATACAGTTTTGTTCAGTGCGTAAAACGGTCACAATTTTACCGGTTGTGCACGTTGGGTAATTTTGGGTAAATGTAGGCTGTTTTGCGCAGCGCGCAAAACAATAACAATTTTGCCGGTTGTGGGCACTAGTAATTTTGGGTAAATGTTGACAGTTTTCCCCAGCGCGCAAAACAGTCACAAAACGGTTTGCGGGGTTGTGCGCGCTGGGTAATTTTTGGAAAATGTAGACATTTGTTGGTCAGTGCGCAAAACGGTCACAATTTTGCCGGTTGTGTGGGCTGAAAAAATTTGGGTAAATGCCGACATTTTTGCCCAGGGCGCAAAACGTTCACAATTTCGCCGGGTGTGCACGCTGATACTTTTGGGAAAATGTAGACAGTTTTGCCCGGTGCCCAAAACGGACATAATTTTGCTGGTTGTGTGCGTTGGGTAATTTTCGACAAATGTAGGCTATGCGCGCTGAGTAAATTTGGTTAAATGTAGACATTTTTGCTCAGCACGCAAAATGGTCAGAATTTTGCCGGTTGTGAGCACTGTCTAATTTTGGGTAAATGTAGACATATTTGGTCAGCGTACAAAATAGTCATAATTTTTCAGGTTGTGCACGCTGCGTCACTTTGGGTAAATGTAGAGATATTTGTGCTCAACGCGCAAAATAGTCACAATTTTGCAGGTTATGGGCGCTGGGTAAATTTGTGTCAATGTAGACATTACTTGCATAGCGCGCAAAACAGTCACAATTTTGCCGGGTGGGCGCGCTGAGTAATTTTGGGTAAATGTAGATAGTTTTGCCCAACGCGCAAAATTGACACAATTTTGCCGGTTGTACAATCTGGGTAATTTTGGGTAAATGTATACGGTTTTGCACAGGGCGCAATTCTATCACAATTTTGCAGGCTATGCGCGCTGGGTAATTTTGGTTAATGTAGACATTTTTTGTCCTGCGCGCAAAACGGTCACAATTTTGCCGGGTGTGCGCGCTGGTAATTTTGGGTAAATGAAGACATTTTTGTCCAGCGCGCAAAACGGTTACAATTTTGCTGGGTGTGCGCTGGTAATTTTGGGTAAATGTTTACAGTTTTGCCGAGCGCGCAAAACGGTCACAATTTTGCAGGTTGTGCGCGCTGGGTCACTTTGGGTAAATGTAGACATTATTTGCGTAGCGTGCAAAACCGTCACAATTTTGCAGGTTGTGCATGCTGGGTAATTTAGGGTTAATATTGACAGTTTTGCCTAGCGCGCAAAACGAACACATTTTTGCCGGTTGTGTGCATTAGGTTATTTGGGTAAATGTAGACAGTTTTGCTCAGAGCGTAAAACTGTCACAATTTTGCCGGTTGTTCGCATTGGATAATTTTTGGAAAATGAAGACAGTTTTGCTCAGCGCGCAAAACGGTCATAATTTTACCGGTTGTGCGCGTTGGGTAATTTTGGGCAAATGTAGGCTGTTTTGCTCAGCGCGCAAAGCAATAACAATTTTGCCGGGTTTGGGCACTAGTAATTTTGGGTAAATGTTGACAGTTTTACCCAGCGCGCAAAACAGTCACAATTTTGCCGGCTATGCGCGCTGAGTAATTTTGGTTAAATGTCGTCATTTTTGCTCAGTGCGCAAAATGGCCACAATTTTGCCGGTTGTGAGCGCTGTGTAAATTTGATTAAATGTAGGACATATTTGGTCAGCGCACAAAACAGTGATAATTTTACAGGTTGTGCGCGCTGGGTCACTTAGGGTAAATGCAGACATTTGTACTCAGAGCGCAAAATAGTCACAATTTTGCGGGTTGTGGGCGCTGAGGAAATTTGGGTAAATGTAGACATTATTTACGTAGCGCGCAAAACAGTCACAATTTTGCCGGTTGTGCGCGCTGGGTAATTTTGTGTAATTGTAGACAGTTTTAACCAGCTCGCAAAATAGTCACAATTTTGCCGGTTGGGCGCCCTGGGTAATTTTTGTTAAATGTAGACGGTTTTACACAGCGTGCAAAACTGTCAAAATTTTGCCGGTTGTGCGCGCTGGGTAATTTTTGGAAAATGTATACAGTTATGGTCTGTGCGCAAAACGGTCACAATTTTGCCGGTTGTGCGGGCTGAATAAATTTGGGAAAATGTTGACATTTTTCCCCAGCGCTCAAAACGGTCACAATTTTCCCGGATGTGGGCGCTGGTAATTTTGGGTAAATGTCGACATTTTTGCCCTGTGCGGAAAACGTTCACAATTTTGCCGGGTGTGCACGCTGGTAATTTTTGGGTAACTGTAGATAGTTTTGCCATGAGCGCAAAACGGTCACAATTTTGCTGGTTGCGCGCGTTGGGTATTTTTCGACAAATGTGGGATATGCGCGCGGAGTAAATTTGGTTAAATGTAGACATTTTTGCTCAGCGCGCAAAATTGTCAGAATTTTGCCGGTTGTGAGCACTGTCTAATTTTGGGTAAATGTAGACATATTTGGTCAGCGTGCAAAAGAGTCATAATTTTACAGGTTGTGCCCGATGGGTCACTTTGGGTAAATGTAGAGACATTTGTGCTCAACGTGCAAAATAGTCACAATTTCGTAGGTTATAGGCGCTGGGTAAATTTGAGTAAATGTAGACATTGCTTGCATAGCGCGTAAAACGGTCACAATTTGGCAGGTTGGGCGCGCTGCGTAATTTTGGGGTAAATGTAGACAATTTTGCCCAACGCCCAAAACGGACACATTTTTGCCGGTTGTACGCTCTGGGTAATTTTGGGTAAATGTATACGGTTTTGCCCAGGGCACAAATCTATCTCAATTTTGCGGCTATGCGCGCTAGGTAATTTTAGTTAATGTAGACATTTTTATCCAGCGCTCATAACGGTTACAATTTTGCCGGGTGTGCGGCTGGTAATTTTGGGTAAATGAAGACATTTTTGTCCAGTGCGCAAAACGGTGACAATTTTGCCGGGTGTGCGCTGGTAATTTTGGGTAAATATAGACAGTTTTGCCTAGTGCGCAAAACCGTCACAATTTTGCAGGTTGTGCGCCCATGGTCACTTTCGGTAAATGTTGACATTATTTGCGTAGCGCGTAAAACCGTCACAATTTTGGGTTAATAATGACAGTTTTGCCTAGTGCGCAAAACGAACACATTTTTGCCGGTTGTGTGCACTAGGTAATTTTGGATAAATGTAGACAGTTTTTGCTCAGAGCGTAAAACTGTCACAATTTTGCTGGTTGTTCACATTGGAAAATTTTTGGAATATGAAGACAGTTTTGTTCAGCGTGCTAAACGGTCACAATTTTACCGGTTGTGCGCGTGGGGTAATTTTGGGTAAATGTAGGCTGTTTTGCTCAGCGCGCAAAGCAAAAACGATTTTGCCAGGTGTGTGCACTCGTAATTTTGGGTAAATATTGACAGTTTTACACAGGGCGCAAAACAGTCACAATTTTGTCGGCTATGCGCGCTGAGTAAATTTGGTTAAATGTAGACATTTTTGCTCAGCGCGCAAAATGGTCTGAATTTTGCGGGTTGTGAGCGCTGTCTAATTTTGGGTAAATGTGGACATATTTGGTCAGCGTGCAAAACAGTCATAATTTTGACAGGTTGTGCCCGCTGGTTCACTTTGGGTAAATGTGGACATTTGTGCTCAACGCGCAAAATAGTCACAATTTTACAGGTTATGGGCGCTGGGTAAATTTGGGTGAATGTAGACATTATTTCTATAGCGCGCAAAATAGCGCAATTTTGCTGGTTGGGAGCGCTGGGTAATTTTGGGTCAATGTGTACAGTTTTGCCCAGGGCGCAAAACTGTCACAATTGCCGGTTGTATGCGCTCGGTAATTTTGGTAATTAGGCATTTTTGCCCAACGCGCAAAACGGTCACAATTTTGCCGGTTGTGAGGGCTGTGTAATTTTGGGTAAATATTGACATAGTTGGTCAGCGCGCAAAACGGTCACAATTTTGCGGGTTGTGCGCCCTGGGTGATTTTGGGTTAATATGGACAATTTTGCCTAGCGCGCAGAACGGTCACATTTTTGCCTGTTGTCCGCCCTGGGTAATTTTGGGTAAATGTCGACAGTTTTGCTCAAAGCGTAAAACTGTCACAATTTTGCCGGTTCTTCGAATTGGATAATTTTGGAAAATGAGGACAGTTTTGCTCAGCACGCAAAACCATCACAATTTTGCCGTTTGTGCGCGTTGGGTAATTTTGGGCAAATGTAGGCTGTTTTGCGCAGCGCGCAAAACAATAACAATTTTGCCAGGTGTGTGCACTCTTAATTTTGGGTAAATGTAGAAAGTTTTGATCAGCGCGCAAAACGGTCAAAATTTTGCCGGTTGTGTGCGCTGGTAATTTTGGGTAAATTAATACATTTTTGTCCAGCGTGCAAAACGGTTACAATTTTGCCGGGTGTGCGCTGGTAATTTTGGGTAAATGTTGACAGTTTTGCCTAGTGCGCAAAACGGTCACAATTTTGCAGGTTGTGCGCGCTGGGTCACTTTTGGTAAATGTAGACATTATTTACGTAGCGCGTAAAACCGTCACAATTTTGCAGGTTGTGCGCGCTGGGTAATTTTGGGTTAATATTGACAGTTTTGTCTAGCGCGCAAACGGTCACATTTTTGCCGGTTGTGAGCACTGGATAATTTTGGGTAAAATATAGACAGTTTTGCTCAGAGCGTAAAACTGACACAATTTTGCTGGTTGTTAGCATTGGATAATTTTTGGAAAATGAAGACAGTTTTGCTCAGCGCACAAAACGGTCACAATTTTGTCGGTCGTGCGCGTTGGGTAATTTTTGGCAAATGTAGGCTGTTTTGCTCAGCGCGCAAAACAATAACAATTATGCCGGTGTGTGCACTGGTAATTTTGGGTAATTGTTGACAGTTTTGCCCAGCGCGCAAAAGAGTCACAATTTTGCCGGCTATGCGCGCTGCGTAACTTTGGTTAAATGTCGTCATTTTTGCTCAGCGCGCAAAATGGTCACAATTTTGCCGGTTGTGAGCGCTGTGTAAATTTGGTTAAATGTAGACATATTTGGTCAGCGCGCAAAACATTGATAATTTTACAGGTTGTGCGCGCTGGGTCACTTAGGGTAAATGCAGACATTTGTACTCAAAGCGCAAAATAGTGACAATTTTGCGGGTTGTGGGCGCTGGGGAAATTTGGGTAAATGTAGACATTATTTGCGTAGCGCGCAAAACGGTCACAATTTTGCCGGGTGTGTGCACTGGTAACTTTGGGTAAATGTAGACAGTTTTGCCTAGCCCGTAAAATGGTGGCAATTTTCCCGGCACTACGCGCTGAGTAATTTTGTTTAAATATAAACATTTTTGCCTAGCCCGCAAAACGGTCACAATTTTGCAGGTTGTGCGCGATGGGTAATTTTGGACAAATGTAGGCT
>CM061132.1:68042059-68080793 GCA_030789695.1 Scilla litardierei
CTTTTGCGCGCTGGGCAAAACTGTCAACAATTACCCAAAATTACCAGTGCACACACCCGGCATAATTGTTATTGTTTTGCGCGCTGCGCAAAACAGCCTACATTTGCCCAAAATTACCCAACGCGCACGACCGACAAAATTGTAACCGTTTTGCGCGCTGAGCAAAACTGTCTTCATTTTCCCAAAAATTATCCAATGCTAACAACCAGCAAAATTGTGTCAGTTTTACGCTCTGAGCAAAACTGTCTACATTTTACCCAAAATTATCCAGTGCTCACAACCGGCAAAAATGTGACCGTTTGCGCGCTAGACCAAAACTGTCAATATTAACCCAAAATTACCCAGCGCGCACAACCTGCAAAATTGTGACGGTTTTACGCGCTACGTAAATAATGTCTACATTTACCAAAAGTGACCCAGCGCGCACAACCTGCAAAATTGTGACCGTTTTGCGCACTAGGCAAAACTATCAACATTTACCCAAAATTACCAGCGCACACCCGGCAAAATTGTAACCGTTTTGCACGCTGGACAAAAATGTATTAATTTACCCAAAATTACCAGCGCACACAACCGGCAAAATTTTGACCGTTTTGCGCGCTGATCAAAACTTTCTACATTTACCCAAAATTACGAGTGCACACACCCGACAAAATTGTTATTGTTTTGCGCGCTGCGCAAAACAGCCTACATTTGCCCAAAATTACCCAACGCGCACAAACGGCAAAATTGTGATGGTTTTGCGCGCTGAGCAAAACTGTCCTCATTTTCCAAAAATTATCCAATTCGAAGAACCGGCAAAATTGTGACAGTTTTACGCTTTGAGCAAAACTGTCGACATTTACCCAAAATTACCCAGGGCGTACAACAGGCAAAAATGTGACCGTTCTGCGCGCTAGGCAAAATTGTCCATATTAACCCAAAATCACCCAGTGCGCACAACCCGCAAAATTGTGACCGTTTTGCGCGCTGACCAACTATGTCAATATTTACCCAAAATTACACAGCCCTCACAACCGGCAAAATTGTGACCGTTTTGCGCGTTGGGCAAAAATGCCTAAATTACCAAAATTACCGAGCGCATACAACCGGCAAAATTGTGACAGTTTTGCGCCCTGGGCAAAACTGTACACATTTACCCAAAATTACCCAGCGCTCCCAACCAGCAAAATTGTGTCTGTTTTGCGCGCTATAGAAATAATGTCTACATTCACCCAAATTTACCCAGCGCCCATAACCTGTAAAATTGTGACTATTTTGCGCGTTGAGCACAAATGTCCACATTTACCCAAAGTGAACCAGCGGGCACAACCTGTCAAAATTATGACTGTTTTGCACGCTGACCAAATATGTCTACATTTACCCAAAATTAGACAGCGCTCACAACCCGCAAAATTCTGACCATTTTGCGCGCTGAGCAAAAATGTCTACATTTAACCAAATTTACTCAGCGCGCATAGCCGACAAAATTGTGAAATCGTTTTTGCTTTGCACGCTGAGCAAAACAGCCTACATTTGCCCAAAATTACCCCACGCGCACAACCAGTAAAATTGTGACCGTTTAGCACGTTGAACAAAACTGTCTTCATTTTCCAAAATTATCCAATGTGAACAACCAGCAAAATTGTGACAGTTTTACGCTCTGAGCAAAACTGTTTACATTTATCCAAAATTACCTAGTGCACACAACCGGCAAAAATGTGTTCGTTTTACGCGCTAGGCAAAACTGTCATTATTAACCCAAAATTACCCAGCACGCACAACCTACAAAATTGTGACGGTTTTACGCGCTACGCAAATAATGTCTACATTTACCCAAAGTGACCCAGGGCGCACAACCTGCAAAATTGTGACGGTTTTGCGCACTAGGCAAAACTGTCTACATTTATCCAAAATTACCTAGTGCACACAACCGGCAAAAATGTGTTCGTTTTGCGCGCTAGGCAAAACTGTCATTATTAACCCAAAATTACCCAGCACGCACAACCTACAAAATTGTGACGGTTTTACGCGCTACGCAAATAATGTCTACATTTACCCAAAGTAACCCAGGGCGCACAACCTGCAAAATTGTGACGGTTTTGCGCACTAGGCAAAACTGTCTACATTTACCCAAAATTACCAGCGCACACCCGGCAAAATTGTAACCGTTTTGCGCACTGGACAAAAATGTCTTCATTTACCCAAAATTACCAGCGCGCACACCCGGCAAAATTGTAACCGTTATGAGCGCTGGATAAAAATGTCTACATTAACTAAAATTACCTAGTGCGCATAGCCGGCAAAATTGTGATAGATTTGTGCCCTGGGCAAAACCGTATACATTTACCCAAAATTACCCAGATCGTACAACCGGCAAAAATGTGTCCGTTTTGGGCGTTGGGAAAAACTGTCTACATTTACCCAAAATTACCGAGCGCGCCCAACCTGCCAAATTGTGACCGTTTTACGCGCTATGCAAGCAATGTCTACATTTACTCAAATTTACCCAGCGCCCATAACCTGCGAAATTGTGACTATTTTGCACGTTGAGCACAAATGTCTCTACATTTACCCAAAGTGACCCAGCGGGCACAACCTGTAAAATTATGACTATTTTGAACGCTGACCAAATATGTCTACATTTACCCAAAATTAGACAATGCTCACAACCGGCAAAATTCTGACCATTTTGCGCGCTGAGCAAAAATGTCTACATTTAACCAAATTTACTCAGTGCGCATATCCTACATTTGTCGAAAATTACCCAACGCGCGCAACCAGCAAAATTGTGACCGTTTTGCGCTCATGGCAAAACTATCTACAGTTACCCAAAATTACCAACGTGTACACCCGGCAAAATTGTGAAAGTTTTGCGCACAGGGCAAAAATGTCGACATTTACCCAAAATTACCAGCGCACACATCCGGTAAAATTGTGACCGTTTTGAGCGCAGGGGAAAAATGTCAACATTTACCCAAATTTATTCAGCCCGCACAACCGGTAAAATTGTGACCGTTTTACGACAGACCATAACTGTATACATTTTCCAAAAATTACCCAGCGCGCACAACCGGCAAAATTTTGACAGTTTTGCACGCTGTGTAAAACCGTCTACATTTAACAAAAAGTACCCAGGGCGCCCAACCGGCAAAATTGTGACCGTTTTGCGAGCTGGGCAAAACTGTCTACAATTACACAAAATTACCCAGCGCGCACAACCGGCAAAATTGTGACCGTTTTGCGCGCTACGTAAATAATGTCTACATTTACCCATATTTCCTCAGCGCCCACAACCCGCAAAATTGTGACTATTTTGCGCTCTGAGTACAAATGTCTGCATTTACCCTACGTGACCCAGCGCGCACAACCTGTAAAATTATCACTGTTTTGTGCGCTGACCAAATATGTCTACATTTAACCAAATTTACACAGCGCTCACAACCGGCAAAATTGTGGCCATTTTGCGCACTGAGCAAAAATGACGACATTTAACCAAAATTACTCAACGTGCATAGCCGGCAAAATTGTGACTGTTCTGCGCGCTGGGGAAAATTGTCAACATTTACCCAAAATTACGAGTGCCCACACCCGGCAAAATTGTTATTGTTTTTCGCGCTACGCAAAACAGCCTACATTTGCCAAAAATTACCCAACGCGCACAACCTGTAAAATTGTGACCGTTTTGCGCGCTGAACAAAACTGTCTTCATTTTCTGAAAATTATCCAATGCGAACAACCGGCAAAATTGTGACTTTTTTACGCTCTGAGCAAAACTGTCTACATTTACCCAAAATTACCTAGTGCACACAACCAGCAAAAATGTGTTCGTTTTGCGCGCTAGGCAAAACTGTCAAAATTAACCCTAAATTACCCAGCATGCACAACCTGCAAAATTGTGACGGTTTTGCACGCTACGCAAATAATGTCTACATTTACCCAAAGTGACCCAGCGCCCACAACCTGCAAAATTGTGACGGTTTTGCGCACTCGGCAAAACTGAAAACATTTACCCAAAATTACCGGCGTACACCCAGCAAAATTGTAACCGTTTTGCGCGCTGGACAAAAATGTCTTCATTTACCCAAAATTACCAGCGCGCAAACCCGGCAAAATTGTAACCGTTTTGGGCGCTGGACAAAAATGTCTACATTAACCAAAATTACCCATCGCGCATAGCCTGCAAAATTGTGATAGAATTGCGCCCTGTGCAAAACCGTATACATTTACCCAAAATTACCCAGATTGTACAACCGGCAAAAATGTGTCCATTTTGGGCGTTGGGAAAAACTATCTACATTTACCCAAAATTACTCAGCGCGCCCAACCGGCCAAATTGTGACTGTTTTGCGCGCTATGCAATTAATGTCTTCATTGACTCAAATTTACCCAGCGCCCATAACCTGCGAAATTGTGACTATTTTGCGCGTTGAGCACAAATGTCTCTACATTTACCCAAAGTGACCCAGCGTGCACAACCTGAAAAATTATGACTATTTTGTACGCTGACCAAATATGTCTACATTTACCCAAAATTAGACAGTTCTCACAACCGGCAAAATTCTGACCATTTTGTGTGCTGAGCAAAAATGTCTACATTTAACCAAATTTGCTCAGCGCGCATAGCCTACATTTGTCGAAAATTACCCAACGCGCACAACCGGCAAAATTGTGACCGTTTTGGCCGCGGGGCAAAACTGTCTACATTTACCCAAAATTACCAGCGTGCACACCCGGCGAAATTGTGAACGTTTTGCGCCCCGGGAAAAAATGTCGGCATTTACCCAAATTTATTCAGCCCACACAACCGGCAAAATTGTGACCGTTTTGCGCACTGACCATAACTGTCTACATTTTCCAAAAATTTCCCAGCGCGCTCAACCGGTAAAATTGTGACTGTTTTGCGCGCTGGGGAAAACTGTCAACATTTACCCAAATTTACTAGTGCCCACAACCGGCAAAATTGTTATTGTTTTGCGTGCTGAGCAAAATAGCCTACATTTGCCCAAAATTACCCAACGCGCACAACCGGTAACATTGTGACCGTTTTGCGCACTGAACAAAACTGTATTCATTTTCCAAAAATTATCCAATGCGAACAACCCGCAAAATTGTGACAGTTTTACGCTCTGAGCAAAACTGTCTACATTTACCCAAAATTACCTAGTGCACACAACCGGCAAAAATGTGTTCGTTTTACGCGCTAGGCAAAACTGTCGATATTAAACCAAAATTACCCAGCACGCACAACCTGCAAAATTGTGACGGTTTTGCGCGCTACGCAAATAATGTCTACATTTACCCAAAGTGACCCAGCGCACACAACCTGCAAAATTGTGACGGTTTTGCGCACTAGGCAAAACTGTACACATTCCAGCAAAATTGTAACCGTTTTGCGCGCTGGACAAAAATGTCTTCATTTACCCAAACATACCAGCGCGCACACCCGGCAAAATTGTAACCATTTTTCGCTCTAGACAAAAATGTCTACATTAACCAAAATTACCTAGCGCGCATAGCCGGCAAAATTGTGACAGATTTGCGCCCGGGGTAAAACCGTATACATTTACCCAAAATCACCCAGCGCGCACAACCTGTAAAATTATCACTGTTTTGCGCGCTGACCAAATATGTCTACATTTAATCAAATTTACCCACCACTCACAACATGCAAAATTGTGACCTTTTTGCGCACTGAGCAGAAATGACGACATTTAACCAAAATTAATCAGTGCGCATAGCCGGCAAAATTGTGACTGTTTTGCGCGCTGGGTAAAACTGTCAACATTTACCCAAAATTACTAGTTCCCACACCCGGTAAAATTGTTATAGTTTTGCGCGCTGAGCAAAACAGCCTACATTTGCCCAAAATTACCTAACGCGCACAACCGGTAAAATTGTGACCGTTTTGCGCTCTGAGCAAAACTGTCTTCATTTTCCAAAAATTATCCAATGCGATCAACCCTCAAAATTGTGACAGTTTTACGCTCTGAGCAAAACTGTCTACATTTACCCAAAATTGCCTAGGCCACACAACCGGCAAAAATGTGTTCGTTTTGCGCGCTAGGCAAAACTGTCAATATTAACCCAAAATTACCCAGCGCGAACAACCTGCAAAATTGTGACGGTTTTGCGCGCCCCGCAAATAATGTCTACATTTACCCAAAGTGACCCAGCGCGCACAACCTGCAAAATTGTGACCGTTTTGCGCGCTAGCAAAAACTGTCTACATTTACCCAAAATTACCAGCGCACACCCAGCAAAATTGTAACCGTTTTGCGCGCTACGCAAATAATGTCTACATTTACCCAAATTTACTCAGCGCGCATTGCCGACAAAATTGTGACTGTTTTGCGTGCTGGGCAAAACGGTCAACATTTACCCAAAATTACTAGGGCGCAATGCCGGCAAAATTGTAACCGTTTTGCGCTCTGGGCAAAACTGTCTTCATTTACGCAAAATTACCAGCATGCGCACCCGGCAAAATTGTGACCGTTTTGCGCGCAGGGCAAAATTGTCCACATTTACCCAAAATTACAAGCGTGCACACCTGGCAAAATTGCGACGGTTTTGCGCGCTGAGCAAAACTGTCTTCATTTTCCCAAAATTATCCAATGCGATCAACCCGCAAAATTGTGACAGTTTTACGCTCTGAGCAAAACTGTCTACATTTACCCAAAATTACGTAGTCCACACAACCAGTAAAAATGTGTTCGTTTTGCGCGCTAGGCAAAACTGTCAATATTAACCCAAAATTACCCAGCGCGCACAACCTGCAAAATTGTGACAGTTTTGCGCGCTACGCAAATAATGTCTACATTTACCCAAAGTGCCCCAGCGCGCACAACCTGCAAAATTGTGACAGTTTTGTGCGCTACGCAAATAATGTCTACATTTACCCAAAGTGCCCCAGCGCGCACAACCTGCAAAATTGTGACAGTTTTGCGCGCTAGGAAAAACTGTCTACAATTACCCAAATTTACCAGCGCACACCCAGCAAAATTGTCACCGTTTTACGCGCTGGACAAAAATGTCTTCATTTACCCAAAATTACCAGCGCTCACACCCCGCAAAATTGTGACCGTTTTGCGCGCTGGGCAAAACAGCCTACATTTACCCAAAATTACCAGGGAACACACCCGACAAAATTGTTATTGTTTTCCGCGCTGCGCAAAACAGCCTACATTTGCCCAAAATTAACCAACGCGCACAACCGGCAAAATTGTGATGTTTTTGCGCGCTGAGCAAAACTGTCCTCATTTTCCAAAAATTATCCAATTCAAATAACCGGCAAAATTGTGACAGTTTTACGCTCTGAGCAAAACTGTCGACATTTATCCAAAATTACCCAGGGCGCACAACCGGCTAAAATGTGACCGTTTTGCGCGCTATGCAAAAAATGTCAACATTTACCCAAATTTATCCAGCGTCCATAACCAGCAAAATTGTGACTATTTTGCGCGTTGAGCACAAATGTCTACATTTACACAAAGTGACCCAGCGGACACAACCTGTAAAATTATGACTGTTTTGCACGCTGACCAAATATGTCCACATTTACCCAAAATTAGAGAGCGCTCACAACCGGTAAAATTCTGACCATTTTGCGCGATGAGCAAAAATGTCTACATTTAACCAAATTTACTCAGCGTGCATAACCGACACACAACCTGCAAAATTGTGACGGTTTTGCGCGCTAGGCAAAACTGTCTACATTTCCACAAAATTACCAGCGCACACCCAGCAAAATTGTCACCGTTTTGCGCGCTGGACAAAAATGTCTTCATTTACCCAAAATTACCAGCGCGCACACCCGGCAAAATTGTGACCGTTTTGTGCGCTGGGCAGAACTGTCTTCATTTTCCAAAATTACAAGTGCACACACCCGGCAAAATTGATATTCTTTTCCGCGCTGAGCAAAACAGCCTACATTTGCCCAAAATTAACCAACGCGCACAACCGGCAAAATTGTTATGGTTTTACGCGCTGAGCAAAACTGTCCTCATTTTCCAAAATTATCCAAGTCGAATAACAGGCAAAATTGTGACAGTTTAACGCTCTGAGCAAAACTGTCTACATTTACCCAAAATTACCCGGGGCGCACAACCGGCAAAAATGTGATCGTTTTGCGCGCTAGGCAAAACTGTGTATATTAACCCAAAATTACCCAGTGCGCACAACCTGCAAAATTGTGACTGTTTTGCGCGTTGACCAAATATGTCTATATTTACCCAAAATTACACAACGCTCACAACCGGCAAAATTGTGACCGTTTTGCGCGTTGGGCAAAAAATGTCGACATTAACCAAAATTACCTTGCGCACATAGCCGGCAAAATTGTGACAGTTTTGCACCCTGGGCAAAACCGTATAATTTTACCCAAAATTACCCAGTTCGTACAACCGGCAAAAATATGACCGTTTTGGGCGTTGAGCAAAACTGCCTACATTTACCCAAAATTACCCAGCGCGCCCAACCGGCCAAATTGTGACCATTTTCCGCGCTATGCAAATAATGTTTACATTTACCCAAATTGTGACTATTTTGTGCGTTGAGCACAAATGTCTAGATTTACCCAAAGTGACCCAGCGGGCACAACCTGTAAAATTATGACTGTTTTGCACGCTGACCAAATATGTCTACTTTTACCCAAAATTAGACATCGCCCACAACTGGCAAAATTATGACCATTTTGCGCGCAGAGCAAAAATGTCTATATTTAACCAAAATTACTCAGCGTGCAGTGCCGGCAAAATTGTAACCGTTTGCGCGCTGGGGAAAACTGTCAACATTTACCCAAAATTACCAGCGCGTACACCCGACAAAATTGTGACCGTTTTGCGCGCAGGGCAAAACTGTCGACAATTACTCAAAAATTCACAGCACGCACAACCGGCAAAATTGTAACCGTTTTGCGATCTGGGCAAAACTGTCGACAATTACTCAAAATTACCCAGCGCGCACAACCGGAAAAATTGTGACCGTTTTGCGCGCTACGTAAATAATGTCTACGTTTACCCAAATTTCCTCAGCGCACGCAACCCACAAAATTATGACGTTTTTGCGCTCTGAGTACAAATGTCTGCATTTACCCTAAGTGACCCAGCGCGCACAACCTGTAAAATTATCATTGTTTTGTGCGCTGACCAAATATGTCTACATTTAACCAAATTTACACAGCGCTCACAACCGGCAAAATTGTGACCATTTTGCGCACTGAGCAAAATTGACGATATTTAACCAAAATTACTCAGCGCACAGAGCCGGCAAAATTGTGACTGTTTTGTGCGTTAGGTAAAAAAGTCAACATTTATCCATAATTACTGGGGCACACACCCGGCAAAATTGTTACTGCTTTGAGCGCTGGGCAAAACAGCCTACATTTGCCCAAAATTAGCCAACGCGCACAACCTGTAAAATTGTGACCATTTTGCGCGCTGAGCAAAACTATCTTCATTTTCCAAAAATTATCCAATGCGAACAACCGGCAAAATTATGACCGTTTTACGCTCTGAGCAAAACTTTCTACATTTACCCAAAATTACCTAGTGCCCACAACCGGCAAAAATGTGTTCGTTTTACGCGCTAGGCAAAACTGTCAATATTAACCCAAAATAACCCAGGCAAAACTGTGTACTTTTCCCCAAAATTACCAGCGAACACCCATCAAAATTGTAACCGTTTTGCACGCTGGACAAAAATGTCTTCATTTACCCAAAATTACCAGCGCCCACACCCGGCTAAATTGTGACCGTTTTCCAAAAATTATCCAATTCGAATAACCGGCAAAATTGTGACAGTTTTACGCTCTGAACAAAACTGTCTACATTTACCCAAAATTACCCGGGGCGCACAACCGGCAAAAATGTGATCGTTTTGCGCGCTAGGCAAAACTGTGTATATTAACCCAAAATTACCCAGTGCGCACAACCTGCAAAATTGTGACTGTTTTGCGCGTTGACCAAATATGTCTATATTTACCCAAAATTACACAACGCTCACAACCGGCAAAATTGTGACCGTTTTGCGGGTTGTGCAAAAATTGTCTACATTATTAACCAAAATTACCTAGCGCGCATAGCCGGCAAAATTGTGACAGTTTTGCACCCTGTGCAAAACCGTATACATTTACCCAAAATTACCCAATTCGTAAAACCGGCAAAAATGTGACCGTTTTGGGAGATGGGCAAAACTGTCCGCATTTACCCAAAATTACCCAGCGCGCACAACCAGCAAAATTATGACTGTTTTGCACGCTGACCAAATATGTCTACATTTACCCAAAATTTGACAGCGCTCACAACCGGCAAAATTCTGACCATTTTGCGCGCTGTGCAAAAATGTCTACATTTTACCAAATTTACTCAGCGCGCATTGCCGACCAATTTGTGACTGTTTTGTGTGCTGGGCAAAACGGTCAACATTTACCCAAAATTACCAGTGCACACACCCGGCATAATTGTTAGCCTTTTGCGCGCTGAGCAACACAGCCTACATTTGTCGAAAATTACCCAACGCGCACAACCGGCAAAATCGTGACCGTTTTGTGAGCTGGGCAAAACTGTCTACAATTACACAAAATTTCCCATCGCGCACAACCGGCAAAATTGTGACTGTTTTCCACGCTACGTAAATAATGTCTACATTTACGCAAATATCCTCAGCTCCCACAACCCGCAAAATTGTGACTCTTTTGAGCTCTGAGTACAAATGTCTGCATTTACCCTAAGTGACCCAGCGCGCACAACCTGTAAAATTATCACTGTTTTGCGCGCTGACCAAATATGTCAACATTTAACCAAATTTACACAGCGCTCACAACCGGCAAAATTGTGACCATTTTGCGCACTGAGCAAAAATGACGACATTTAACCAAAATTACTCTGCGCGCAGAGCCGGCAAAATTGTGACTGTTTTACGCGCTGGGTAAAACTGTGTACATTTCCCCAAAATTACCAGCGCACACCCGTCAAAATTGGAACCGTTTTGCGCGCTGGACAAAAATGTCTTCATTTACCCAAAATTACCAGCGCGCACCCCCGGCAAAATTGTGACCGTTTTCCGCGTAAAATTGTGACAGTTTTACACTCTGAGCAAAACTGTCCACATTTGCCCAAAATTACCCGGGGCGCAGAACCCGCAAAATTGTGACCGGTTTGCACGCTGACCAAATATGTCTATATTTACCCAAAATTACACGGCGTTCACAACCATCAAAATTGTGACCGTGTTGCGCGTTGGACAAAAAATGTCTACATTAACCAAAATTACCTAGCGCGCATAGCCGGCAAAATTGTGACAGTTTTGCGCCCTGTACAAAACCGTATACATTTACCCAAAATTACCCAGTTCGTACAACCGGCAAAAATGTGACCGTTTTGGGCGTTGGACAAAAATGCGCCCTGTACAAAACCGTATACATTTACCCAAATTGTGACCGTTTTACGCGCAATGCAAAATTGTCAACATTTACCCAAATTTACCCAGCGCCCATAACCAGCAAAATTGTGACAATTTTGCGCGTTGAGCATAAATGTCTACATTTACCCAAAGTGACCGAGCGGGCACAACCTGTAAAATAATGACTGTTTAGCACGCTAACCAAATATGTCTACATTTACCCAAAATTAGACATCGCTCACTACCGGCAAAATTCTGACCATTTTGCGCGCTGAGCAAAAATGTCTACATTTAACCAAATTTACTCAGTGCACATAGCAGACCAAATTGTGACAGTTTTGCGTGCTGGGCAAAACGGTCAACATTTACCCAAAATTACCAGTGCACACACCCGGCAAAATTGTTAGCCTTTTGGGCGCTGAGCAACAAAGCCTACATTTGTCGAAAATTACCCAACGCGCACAACCAGCAAAATTGTGACAGTTTTGCGCTCTGAGCAAAAATGTCTATATTTAACCAAAATTACTCAGCGTGCAGTGCCGGCAAAATTGTAACCGTTTTGGGCGCTGGGCAAAACTGTCTACATTTACCCAAAATTACCAGCGTGCACACCCGGCAAAATTGTGACCGTTTTACGCGCGGGGCAAAACTGTCGGCATTTACCCAGAATTACCAGCGAACACATCCGGGAAAATTATGACCGTTTTGAGCGCGGGGCAAAAATGACAACATTTACCCAAATTTATTCAGCCTGCACAACCTGTAAAATTGTGACCGTTTTGCGCGCTATGCAAATAATGTCTACATTTACCCAAATTTACCAAGCGCGCAGAACCAGCAAAATTGTGACTATTTTGTGTGTTAAGCACAAATGTCCAGATTTACCCATAGTGACCCAGCGGGCACAACATGTAAATTTATGACTGTTTTGAACGCTGACCAAATATGTCTACATTTACCCAAAATTAGACAGCGCTCACAACCGGCAAACTTATGACCATTTTACACGCTGAGCAAAAATTTCTACATTTAACCCAAATTTACTTAGCGCCCGGAGCCGGCAAAATTGTGACTGTTTTACATGCTGGGCAAAACGGTCAATATTTACCCAAAATTACCAGTGCACACACCCGGCAAAATTGTGACAGTTTTGCGCACTGAGCAAAAATGTCTATATTTAACCAAAATTACTCAGCGCGCAGAGTGCCGGCAAAATTGTAATCGTTTTGCGCACTAGGCAAAACTTTCTACATTTACCCAAAATTACCAGCGTGCACACCCGGCAAAATTGTGACCGTTTTGCGCGTAGGGAAAAACTGTCTAAATTTACCCAGAATTACCAGCGCGCACACCCGGCAAAATTGTGACCGTTTTGCGCGCAGGGCAAAACTGTCGACATTTACCCAAACTTACCAGCGCACACATCCGGTAAAATTGTGACCGTTTTGAGCGCTGGGCAAAAATGTCAACATTTACCCAAATTTATTCAGCCTGCACAACCAGCAAAATTGTGACCGTTTTGCACACTGACCATAACTGTCTACATTTTCCAAAAATTACCCAGCGCGCACAACCGGAAAAATTTTGACAGTTTTGCACGCTGTGTAAAACCTTCTACATTTAACAAAAATTACCTAGTGCGCCCAAACGACAAAATTGTGACCGTTTTGCGAGCTGGGAAAAACTGTCTACAATTACACAAAATTACCCAGCGCGCACAACCGGCAAACTTGTAACCGTTTTGCGCGCTACGTAAATAATGTCTACATTTACCCAAATTTCCTCACTGCCCACAAACTGCAAAATTGTGACTATTTTGCGCTATGAGTACGAATGTCTGCATTTACCCTAAGTGACCCAGTACGCACAATCTGCGTACACATTGTGACCATTTTGCACACTGAGCAAAAATGACGACATTTAACCAAAATTACTCAGCGCGCATTGCCGGCAAAATTGGGACTGTTTTGCGCGCTGTGTAAAACTGCCAACATTTAACCAAAATTACGAATGCACAAACCCGGCAAAATCGTTATTACTTTGCGCGCTGAGCAAAACAGCCTACATTTGCCCAAAATTACCAAACGCGAACAACCGGTAAAATTGTGACCGTTTTGCGTGCTGAGCAAAACTGTCTTCATTTTCCAAAAATTATCCAATGTGAACAACCGGAAAAATTGTGACAGTTCTACGCTCTCAGCAAAACTGCCTACATTTACCCAAGATTACCTAGTGCACACACCCGGCAAAAATGTGCATGTTTTGCGCTCTAGGCAAAACTGTCAATATTAACCAAAAATTACCGAGCGCTTACAACCTGCAAAATTGTGACAGTTTTGCGTGCTACGCAAATAATGTCTACATTTACCCAAATTGACCCAGCGCGCACAACTTGCAAAATTGTGACCATTTTGCGCGCAAGGCAAAACTGTCTACATTTACCCAAAATAACCAGTGCACACCCGGTAAAATTGTAACCGTTTTGCGCGCAGGACAAAAATGTCTTCATTTACCCAAAATTACCAGCGCACACCCGGCAAAATTGTGACCGTTTTGCGCGCTGGGCAAAACTGTCTACATTTACCCAAAATTACCATTACACACACCCGGCAAAATTGTTAATGTTTTGCGCGCGGAGAAAAACAGCCTACCTTTGCCCAATATTACCCAACGCGCACAACCGGCAAAATTGTGATGGTTTTGCGCGCTGATCAAAACTGTCATCATTTTCCAAAAATTATCCAATTCAAATAACCGGCAAAATTGTGACAGTTTTCCGCTCTGAGCAAAATTGTCTACATTTGCCCAAAATTACACCGGGCGCACAACCGGCAAAAATCTGATCGTTTTGCGCACTATGAAAAACGTTCTATATTAACCCAAAATTACCCAGCGCGCACAACCCGCAAAATTGGGACCGTTTTGCACGCTGACCAAATATGTCTACATTTACCCACAACCTGCAAAATTGTGACTATTTTGCACGTTAAACACAAATGTCAACATTTACCCAAAGTGACCCAGCGGGCATAACCTGTAAAATTATGACTGTTTTGCACGCTGACCAAATATGTCTACATTTACCCAAAATTAGACAGTGCTCACAACCGGCAAAATTCTGACCATTTTGCGCGCTGTGCAAAAATGTCTACATTTAACCAAATTTACTCAGCGCGCAAAGCCGACCAAATTGTGACTGTTTTGCGTGCTGGGCAAAACGGTCAACATTTACCCAAAATTACCATTGCACACACCCGGCAAAATTGTTAGCGTTTTGCGCGCTGAGCAACACAGCCTACATTTTTCGAAAATTACCCAACGCGCACAACCGGCAAAATTGTGACCGATTTGCGCGCTGAGCAAAACAGCCTACATTTGTCAAAAATTACCCAACGCGCCCAACCGGCAAAATTGTGACCGTTTTGCGCGCTGAGCAAAACAGCCAACATTTGTCCAAAATTACCCAGCGAGCACAACCGGCAAAATTGTGACCGTTTTGCGTGCTGAGCAAAACAGCCAACATTTGTCCAAAATTACCCAGCGAGCACAACCTGCAAAATTGTGACAGTTTTACGCGCTGAGCAAAAATGTCTATATTTAACCAAAATTACTCAGCGCGCAGTGACAGCTAAATTGTGAGCGTTTTGCGCGCAGGGAAAAACTGTCTACATTTACCCAAAATTACCAGCGTGCACACCTGGCAAAATTGTGACCGTTTTGCGCACTGACCATAACGGTCTACATTTTCCAAAAATTACCCAGCGCGCACAACCGGTAAAACTTTGACAGTTTTGCACGCTGTATAAAACCTTCGACATTTAAAAAAAAAATTACCCAGTGCGCCCAACCGGGAAAATTGTGGCCGTTTTGCGAGCTGGGCAAAACTGTCTACAATTACACAAAATTACCCAGCGCGCACAACCGGCAAAATTGTGACCGTTTTGCGCGCTACGGAAATAATGTCTACATTTACCCAAATTTCCTCAGCGCCCACAACCCACAAAATTGTGACTATTTTGCGCTCTGAGTACAAATGTCTGCATTTACCCTAAGTGACCCAGCGCGCACAACCTGTAAAATTATCACGATTTTGCGCGCTGACCAAATATGTCTCCATTTAACCAAATTTACACAGCGCTCACAACCGGCAAAATTGTGACCATTTTGTGCACTGAGCAAAAATGACGACATTTAAGTAAAATTACTCAGCGCGCATAGCCGGCAAAATTTGACTGTTTTAAGCGCTGGGTAAAAATGTCAACATTTACCCAAAATTACTAGTGCGCAAACCCGGCAAAATCGTTATTGCTTTGCGCGCTGCGTAAAACAGCCTACATTTTTCCAAAATTGCCCGGGGCGCACATTCGGCAAAAATGTGACCGTTTTGCGCGCTAGGCAAAACTGTCTATATTAACCCAAAATTACCCAGCGCTCTCAACCCGCAAAATTGTGACTGTTTTGCGCGCTGACCAAATTAGTCTATATTTACCCAAAATTACACAGCGCTCACAACCGGTAAAATTGTGACCGTTTTGCGCGTTGGGTAAAAAATGTCTACATTAACCAAAATTACCTAGCGCGCATAGCCGGCAAAATTGTGACAGTTTTGCGCCCTGTGCAAAACCGTATACATTTACCCAAAATTACCCAGTTCATATAACTGGCAAAAATGTGACCGTTTTGGGCGTTGGGCAAAACTGTCCACATTTACCCAAAATTACCCAGCGCGCCCAACGGGCCAAATTGTGACCGTTTTGCGCGCTATGCAAATAATTTCTACATTTACACAAATTTACCCAGCGCCCATAACTTGCAAAATAGTGACTATTTTGCGCGTTGAGCACAAATGTCTACATTTACCCAAAGTGACCCAGCGGACACAACCTGTAAAATTATGACGGTTTTGCACGAATTATGACTGTTTTGCACTCTGACCAAATATGTCTACATTTACCCAAAATTATATAGCGCTCACAACCGGCAAAATTCTGACCATTTTGCGTGCTGTGCAAAAATGTCTACATTTAACCAAATTTACGTAGCGCGCATAGCCGACCAAATTGTGACTGTTTTGCGTGCTGGGCAAAACGGTCAACATTTACTCAAAATTACCAGTGCACACACCCGGCAAAATTGTTAGCGTTTTGCGCGCTGCGCAACACAGCCTACATTTGTCGAAAATTACCCAACGCGCACAACCGGCAAAATTGTGACCGTTTTACGCGCTGAGCAAAACAGCCAACATTTGTCCAAAATTACCCAGGGAGCACAACCCGCAAAATTGTGCCAGTTTTGCGCGCTGAGCAAAAATGTCTATATTTAACCAAAATTACTCAGCGCGCAGTGCCGGCAAAATGGTAACCGTTTTGCGCGCTTGGTAAAACCGTTTTTCACACTGTGTAAAACCGTCTACATTTAACCAAATTACCCTGTGCGTACAACCGGTAAAATTGTGACCGTTTTCCGAGCTGGGCAAAACTGTCTACAATTACCCAAAATTACCCAGCGCGCACAACCGGCAAAATTGTGACCGTTTTGCGCTACGCAAATAATGTCTACATTTACCCAAATTTCCCCAGCGCCCACAACCCGTAAAATTGTGACTATTTTGCGCTCTGAGTACAAATGTCTGCATTTACCCTAAGTGATCCAGCGCGCATAATCTGTAGAATTATCACTGTTTTGCGCGCTGACCAAATATGTCTACATTTATCCAAATTTACACAACACTCACAACCGGCAAAATTGTGACCATTTTGCGCGCTGATCAAAAATGACGACATTTAACCAAAATTCCTCAGCGCACATAGCCGGCAAAATTGTGACTGTTTTGCGCGCTGGGCAAAAGTGTCAACATTTACCCAAAATTACCAGTGCACACACCCGGTATAATTGTTATTGTTTTTTGCACTGAGCAAAACAGCCGACATTTGCCCAAAATTACCCAACGTGCACGACCGGCAAAATTGTGACCGTTTTGCGTGTTACGCAAATAATGTCTACATATACCCAAATTTACCCAGCGCCCACAACCCGCAAAATTGTGATTCTTTTGTGTGCTGAGGACAAATGTCTGCATTTACCCAAAGTGACCCAGCGTGCACAGAGCACAAATGTCTGCATTTACCCAAAGTGACCAAGCGCGAACAGAGCACAAATGTGTGCATTTATCTAAAGTGACCCAGCGTGCACAACCTGTAAAATTATGACTGTCTTGCACGCTGGGCAAAACTGTCAACATTTACCCAAAATTACCTAACGCGCACAAGCGGCAAAATTGCGATCGTTTTGCGCGCTGAGCAAAACTGTATACATTTTCCGAAAATTACCAAACGCGGACAATCGGCAAAATTGTGACAGTATTATGCTCTGAGCAAAACTGTCTACATTTACCCAAAATTACCCAGCGTGCATAACCGGCAAAAATGTGATCGTTTTGCATGCTAGGCAAAACTGTCTACATTTACCCAAAATTACCCAGCGTGCACAACCCTCAAAATTGTGACTTTTTTGCGCGTAACACAAATAATGTGTCCATTTACCCAAAGTGACCCAGCGCGCACAACCTATAAAATTGTGACCGTTTTGCGTGCAGAGCAATAATGTCTACATTTAACCAAAGTGACCGGTAAAATTGTGACCATTTTACACGCTGAGCAAAAATGTCTACATGTAGCCAAAATTAGTCAGCGCCCAGAGCCGGCAAAATTGTGGCCGTTTTGCGTGCTAGGCAAAACTGTCTACATTTGCCCAAAATTACCAGCATGCACACCCAGCAAAATTGTGACAGTTTTGCGCGCTGGGCAAAACTGTCTACATTTCCCCAAAATTACCAGCGCCCACACATGGCAAAATTGTGACCGTTTTGTGCATTGGGCATCAATGTCAAATTTTACCCAAAATTACTCAGCCCACACAACCGGCAAAATTGTGACAGTTTTGCGCCCTGGGCAAAATTGTATACATTTACCCAAAATTACCCAGCGCGCCCAACCAGGAAAATTGTGACCGTTTTTCGCGCTATGCAAGTAATGTCTACATTGACGCAAATTTACCCAGCGCCCTTAACCTGCGAAATTGTGACTATTTTGCGCGTTGAGCACAAATGTCTACATTTACCCAAAGTGACCCAGCAGGCACAACCTGTAAAATTATGATTGGTTTGCCAGCTGACCAAATGTGTCTACATTTACCCAAAATTAGACAGTGCTCAAAACAGGCAAAATTCTGACCATTCTGCCCGCTGAGCAAAAATGTCTATATTTAACCAAATTTACTGTGCGTGCATAGCCGACAAAATTGTGACTGTTTTGAGTACTGGGCACAACCGGCAAAATTGTGAGCAAAACAGCCTACATTTGTCCAAAATTACCAATCGCGTACAACCTGCAAAATTGTGACCGTTTTGCGGCCTAGGCAAAAATGTTTATATTTAACCAAAATTACTCAGCGCGTAGTGCCGGGAAAATTGCAACCATTTTGCGGGCTAGGCAAAACTGTCTACATTTACCCAAAGTTACCCGTGCACACACCCGGCAAAATTGTGACCGTTTTGCGCGCTACGCAAATAATGTCTACATTTACCCAAATTTCCCCAGCGCCCACAACCCGCAAAATTGTCACTATTTTGCGCTCTGAGTACAAATGTCTGCATTTACCCTAAGTGACCCAGCGCGCACAACCTGTAAAATTATCAATGTTTTGCGCGTTGACCAAATATATCTACATTTAACCAAATTTACACAGCGCTCACAACCGGCAAAATTGTGACCATTTTGCGCGCTGAGCAAAAATGACGACATATAACCAAAGTTACTCAGCGCGCATAGCCGGCAAAATTGTGACTCTTTTGCGCGCTGGGCAAAACTGTCAACAATTACCCAAAATTACCAGTGCACACACCCGGCATAATTGTTATTGTTTTGCGTGCTGAGCAAAACAGCCTACATTTGCCCAAAATTACCCAACGCGCACGACCGACAAAATTGTGACCGTTTTGCGCGCTGAGCAAAACTGTCTTCATTTTCCAAAAATTATCCAATGCTAACAACCAGCAAAATTGTGTCAGTTTTACGCTCTGAGCAAAACTATCTACATTTTACCCAAAATTATCCAGTGCTCACAACCGGCAAAAATGTGACCGTTTGCGCGCTAGAAAAAACTGTCAATATTAACCCAAAATTACCCAGCGCGCACAACCTGCAAAATTGTGACGGTTTTACGCGCTACGTAAATAATGTCTACATTTACCAAAAGTGACCCAGCGCGCACAACCTGCAAAATTGTGACCGTTTTGCGCACTAGGCAAAACTGTCAACATTTACCCAAAATTACCAGCGCACACCCGACAAAATTGTAACCGTTTTGCACGCTGGACAAAAATGTATTAATTTACCCAAAATTACCAGCGCACACAACCGGCAAAATTTTGACCGTTTTGCGCGCTGATCAAAACTTTCTACTTTACCCAAAATTAAGAGTGCACACACCCGGCAAAATTGTTATTGTTTTGCGCGCTGCGCAAAACAGCCTACATTTGCCCAAAATTACCCAACGCGCACAAACTGCAAAATTGTGATGGTTTTGCGCGCTGATCAAAACTGTCCTCATTTTTCAAAAATTATCCAATTCGAAGAACCGGCAAAATTGTGACAGTTTTACGCTTTGAGAAAACTGTCGACATTTACCCAAAATTACCCAGGGCGTACAACAGGCAAAAATGTGACCGTTCTGCGTGCTAGGCAAAATTGTCCATATTAACCCAAAATCACCCAGTGCGCACAACCCGCAAAATTGTGACCGTTTTACGCGCTGACCAAATATGTCAATATTTACCCAAAATTACACAGCCCTCACAACCAGCAAAATTGTGACCGTTTTGCGCGTTGGGCAAAAATGCCTAAATTACCAAAATTACCGAGCGCATACAACCGGCAAAATTGTGACAGTTTTGCGCCCTGGGCAAAACTGTACACATTTACCCAAAATTACCCAGCGCTCCCAACCAGCAAAATTGTGTCTATTTTGCGCGCTATAGAAATAATGTCTACATTCACCCAAATTTACCCAGCGCCCATAACCTGTAAAATTGTGACTATTTTGCGCATTGAACACAAATGTCCACATTTACCCAAAGTGAACCAGCGGGCACAACCTGTCAAAATTATGACTGTTTTGCACGCTGACCAAATATGTCCACATTTACCCAAAATTAGACAGCGCTCACAACCCGCAAAATTCTGACCATTTTGCGCGCTGAGCAAAAATGTCTACATTTAACCAAATTTACTCAGCGCGCATAGCCGACAAAATTGTGACTGTTTTGCGCGCTGTGTAAAACTGTCAACATTTACCCAAAATTACGAGTGCACACACCTGGCAAAATTGTGACGGTTTTACGCGCTACGCAAATAATGTCTACATTTACCCAAAGTGACCCAGGGCGCACAACCTGCAAAATTGTGACGGTTTTACGCACTAGGCAAAACTGTCTACATTTACCCAAAATTACCAGCGCACACCCGGCAAAATTGTAACCGTTTTGCACACTGGACAAAAATGTCTTCATTTACCCAAAATTACCAGCGCGCACACCCGGCAAAATTGTAACCGTTATGAGCGCTGGATAAAAATGTCTACATTAACTAAAATTACCTAGCGCGCATAGCCGGCAAAATTGTGATAGATTTGTGCCCTGGGCAAAACCGTATACATTTACCCAAAATTACCCAGATCGTACAACCGGCAAAAATGTGTCCGTTTTGGGCGTTGGGAAAAACTGTCTACATTTACCCAAAATTACCGAGAGCGTCCAACCTGCCAAATTGTGATCGTTTTACGCGCTATGCAAGCAATGTCTACATTTACTCAAATTTACCCAGCGCCCATAACCTGCGAAATTGTGACTATTTTGCACGTTGAGCACAAATGTCTCTACATTTACCCAAAGTGACCCAGCGGGCACAACCTGTAAAATTATGACTATTTTGCACGCTGACCAAATATGTCTACATTTACCCAAAATTAGACAATGCTCACAACCGGCAAAATTCTGACCATTTTGCGCGCTGAGCAAAAATGTCTACATTTAACCAAATTTACACAGCGCGCATATCCTACATTTGTCGAAAATTACCCAACGCGCGCAACCAGCAAAATTGTGACCGTTTTGCGCTCATGGCAAAACTATCTACAGTTACCCAAAATTACCAGCGTGCACACCCGGCAAAATTGTGAACGTTTTGCGCACAGGGCAAAAATGTCGACATTTACCCAAAATTACCAGCGCACACATCCGTTAAAATTGTGACCGTTTTGAGCGCAGGGGAAAAATGTCAACATTTACCCAAATTTATTCAGCCCGCACAACCGGTAAAATTGTGACCGTTTTACGACAGACCATAACTGTATACATTTTCCAAAAATTACCCAGCGCGCACAACCGGCAAAATTTTGACAGTTTTGCACGCTGTGTAAAACCGTCTACATTTAACAAAAATTACCCAGGGTGCCCAACCGGCAAAATTGTGACCGTTTTGCGAGCTGGGCAAAACTGTCTACAATTACACAAAATTACCCAGCGCGCACAACCGGCAAAATTGTGACCGTTTTGCGCGCTACATAAATAATGTCTACATTTACCCATATTTCCTCAGCGCCCACAACCCGCAAAATTGTGACTATTTTGCGCTCTGAGTACAAATGTCTGCATTTACCCTAAGTGACCCAGCGCGCACAACCTGTAAAATTATCACTGTTTTGTGCGCTGACCAAATATGTCTACATTTAACCAAATTTACGCAGCGCTCACAACCGGCAAAATTGTGGCCATTTTGCGCACTGAGCAAAAATGACGACATTTAACAAAAATTACTCAGCGTGCATAGCCGGCAAAATTGTGACTGTTCTGCGCGCTGGGGAAACTGTCAACATTTACCCAAAATTACTAGTGCCCACACCTGGGAAAATTGTTATTGTTTTTCGTGCTACGCAAAACAGCCTACATTTGCCAAAAATTACCCAACGCGCATAGCCTGTAAAATTGTGACCGTTTTGCGCGCTGAGCAAAACTGTCTTCATTTTCCAAAAATTATCCAATGCGAACAACCGGCAAAATTGTGACAGTTTTACGCTCTGAGCAAAACTGTCTACATTTACCCAAAATTACCTAGTGCACACAACCAGCAAAAATGTGTTCGTTTTGCGCGCTAGGCAAAACTGTCAATATTAACCCTAAATTACCCAGAATGCACAACCTGCAAAATTGTGACGGTTTTGCACGCTACGTAAATAATGTCTACATTTACCCAAAGTGACCCAGCGCCCACAACCTGCAAAATTGTGACGGTTTTGCGCACTCGGCAAAACTGTAAACATTTACCCAAAATTACCCGCGTACACCCAGCAAAATTGTAACCGTTTTGCGCGCTGGACAAAAATGTCTTCATTTACCCAAAATTACCAGCGCGCACACCCGGCAAAATTGTAACCGTTTTGGGCGCTGGACAAAAATGTCTACATTAACCAAAATTACCCATCGCGCATAGCCTGCAAAATTGTGATAGAATTACGCCCTGTGCAAAACCGTATACATTTACCCAAAATTACCCAGATTGTACAACCGGCAAAAATGTGTCCATTTTGGGCGTTGGGTAAAACTATCTACATTTACCCAAAATTACTCAGCGCGCCCAACCGGCCAATTGTGACTGTTTTGCGCGCTAAGCAAGTAATGTCTACATTGACTCAAATATACCCAGCGCCCATAACCTGCGAAATTGTGACTCTTTTGCGCGTTGAGCACAAATGTCTCTACATTTACCCAAAGTGACCCAGCGTGCACAACCTGAAAAATTATGACTATTTTGTACGCTAACCAAATATGTCTACATTTACCCAAAATTACCAGCGTGCACAACCTGAAAAATTATGACTATTTTGTACGCTGACCAAATATGTCTACATTTACCCAAAATTACCAGCGTGCACACCCGGCGAAATTGTGAACGTTTTGCGCCCAGGGAAAAAATGTCGGCATTTACCCAAATTTATTCAGCCCACACAACCGGCAAAATTGTGACCGTTTTGCGCACTGACCATAACTGTCTACATTTTCCAAAAATTACCCAGCGCGCTCAACCGGTAAAATTGTGACTGTTTTGCGCGCTGGGGAAAACTGTCAACATTTACCCAAATTTACTAGTGCCCACAACTGGCAAAATTGTTATTGTTTTGCGTGCTGAGCAAAACAGCCTACATTTGCCCAAAATTACCCAACGCGCACAACCGGTAACATTGTGACCGTTTTGCGCACTGAACAAAACTGTCTTCATTTTCCAAAAATTATCCAATGCGAACAACCCGCAAAATTGTGACTGTTTTACGCTCTGAGCAAAACTGTCTACATTTACCCAAAATTACCTAGTGCACACAACCGGCAAAAATGTGTTCGTTTTACGCGCTAGGCAAAACTGTCGATATTAAACCAAAATTACCCAGCACGCACAACCTGCAAAATTGTGACGGTTTTGCGCGCTACGCAAATAATGTCTACATTTACCCAAAGTGACCCAGCGCACACAACCTGCAAAATTGTGACGGTTTTGCGCACTAGGCAAAACTGTACACATTCCAGCAAAATTGTAACCGTTTTGCGCGCTGGACAAAAATGTCTTCATTTACCCAAACTTACCAGCTCGCACACCCGGCAAAATTGTAACCATTTTTCGCTCTAGACAAAAATGTCTACATTAACCAAAATTACCTAGCGCGCATAGCCGGCAAAATTGTGACAGATTTGCGCCCGGGGTAAAACCGTATACATTTACCCAAAATTACCCAGCGCGCACAACCTGTAAAATTATCACTGTTTTGCGCGCTGACCAAATATGTCTACATTTAATCAAATTTACCCACCGCTCACAACATGCAAAATTGTGACCTTTTTGCGCACTGAGCAGAAATGACGACATTTAACCAAAATTAATCAGTGCGCATAGCCGGCAAAATTGTGACTGTTTTGCGCGTTGGGTAAAACTGTCAACATTTACCCAAAATTACTAGTGCCCACACCCGGTAAAATTGTTATAGTTTTGCGCGCTGAGCAAAACAGCCTAAATTTGCCCAAAATTACCTAACGCGTACAACCGGTAAAATTGTGACCGTTTTGCGCGCTGAGCAAAACTGTCTTCATTTTCCAAAAATTATCCAATGCGATCAACCCGCAAAATTGTGACAGTTTTACGCTCTGAGCAAAACTGTCTACATTTACCCAAAATTACGTAGTCCACACAACCAGTAAAAATGTGTTCGTTTTGCGCGCTAGGCAAAACTGTCAATATTAACCCAAAATTACCCAGCGCGCACAACCTGCAAAATTGTGACAGTTTTGCGCGCTACGCAAATAATGTCTACATTTACCCAAAGTGCCCCAGCGCGCACAACCTGCAAAATTGTGACCGTTTTGTGCGCTAGGAAAAACTGTCTACAATTACCCAAATTTACCAGCGCACACCCAGCAAAATTGTCACCGTTTTGCGCGCTAGGCAAAAATGTCTTCATTTACCCAAAATTACCAGCGCTCACACCCCGCAAAATTGTGACCGTTTTGCGCGCTAGGCAAAACAGCCTACATTTACCCAAAATTACCAGGGAACACACCCGGCAAAATTGTTATTGTTTTACGCGCTGCGCAAAACAGCCTACATTTGCCCAAAATTAACCAACGCGCACAACCGGCAAAATGGTTATGGTTTTACGCGCTGAGCAAAACTGTCCTCATTTTCCAAAAATTATCCAAGTCGAATAACAGGAAAAATTGTGACAGTTTAACGCTCTGAGCAAAACTGTCTACATTTACCCAAAATTACCCGGGGCGCACAACCGGCAAAAATGTGATCGTTTTGCGCGCTAGGCAAAACTGTGACTGTTTTGCGCGTTGACCAAATATGTCTATATTTACCCAAAATTACACAACGCTCACAACCGGCAAAATTGTGACCGTTTTGCGCGTTGGGCAAAAAATGTCGACATTACCCAAAATTACCTTGCGCACATAGCCGGCAAAATTGTGACAGTTTTGCGCCCTGGGCAAAACCGTATACATTTACCCAAAATTACCCAGTTCGTACAACCGGCAAAAATATGACCGTTTTCCGCGCGCCCAACCGGCCAAATTGTGACCATTTTCCGCGCTATGCAAATAATGTGTACATTTACCCAAATTGTGACTATTTTGTGCGTTGAGCACAAATGTCTAGATTTACCCAAAGTGACCCAGCGGGCACAACCTGTAAAATTATGACTGTTTTGCACGCTGACCAAATATGTCTACATTTACCCAAAATTAGACATCGCTCACAACCGGCAAAATTCTGACCATTTTGCGCGCTGAGCAAAAATGTCTACATTTAACCAAATTTACTCAGCGTGCATAGCCGACAAAATTGTGACTGTTTTGCGTGCTGGGCAAAACGGTCAACATTTACCCAAAATTACCAGTGCACACACCCGGCAAAATTGTTAGCGTTTTGCGCACTGAGCAAAACAGCATACATTTTTCGAAAATTACCCAACGCTCACAACCGTCAAAATTATGACCGTTTTGCGCACGGAGCAAAACAGCCAGCATTTGTCCAAAATTACCCAGGATGCACAACCTGCAAAATTGTGACCATTTTGCGCGCAGAGCAAAAATGTCTATATTTAACCAAAATTACTCAGCGTGCAGTGCCGGCAAAATTGTAACCGTTTGCACGCTGGGGAAAACTGTCAACATTTACCCAAAATTACCAAGCGCGCAGAGCCGGCAAAATTGTGACTGTTTTGTACGTTAGGTAAAAAAGTCAACATTTATCCATAATTACTAGGGCACACACCCGGCAAAATTGTTACTGCTTTGAGCGCTGAGCAAAACAGCCTACATTTGCCCAAAATTAGCCAACGCGCACAACCTGTAAAATTGTGACCATTTTGCGCGCTGAGCAAAACTATCTTCATTTTCCAAAAATTATCCAATGCGAACAACCGGCAAAATTGTGACCGTTTTACGCTCTGAGCAAAACTTTCTACATTTACCCAAAATTACCTAGTGCCCACAACCGGCAAAAATGTGTTCGTTTTATGCGCTAGGCAAAACTGTCAATATTAACCCAAAATAACCCAGGCAAAACTGTGTACATTTCCCCAAAATTACCAGCGAACACCCAGTAAAATTGTAACCGTTTTGCGCGCTGGACAAAAATGTCTTCATTTACCCAAAATTACCAGCGCGCACACCCGGCTAAATTGTGACCGTTTTCCAAAAATTATCCAATTCGAATAACCGGCAAAATTGTGACAGTTTTACGCTCTGAACAAAACTGTTTACATTTACCCAAAATTACCCGGGGCGCACAACCGACAAAAATGTGACTGTTTTGGGCGCTAGGCAAAACTGTCTATATTAACCCAAAATTACCTAGCGCGCACAACCCACAAAACGGTGACCGTTTTGCGCGCTGACCAAATATGTCTATATTTACCCAAAATTACACAACGCTCACACCTGACAAAATTGTGACCGTTTTGCGCGTTGTGCAAAAATTGTCTACATTATTAACCAAAATTACCTAGCGCGCATAGCCGGCAAAAATGTGACAGTTTTGCGCCCTGTGCAAAACCGTATACATTTACCCAAAATTACCCAATTCGTACAACCGGCAAAAATGTGACCGTTTTGGGATATGGGCAAAAACGTCCACATTTACCCAAAATTACCCAGCGCGCACAACCAGCAAAATTATGACTGTTTTGCACGCTGACCAAATATGTCTACATTTACCCAAAATTTGACAGCGCTCACAACCGGCAAAATTCTGA
Source organism: Scilla litardierei (assembly GCA_030789695.1). Classification (NCBI taxonomy): domain Eukaryota; kingdom Viridiplantae; phylum Streptophyta; class Magnoliopsida; order Asparagales; family Asparagaceae; genus Scilla; species Scilla litardierei. Next base: position 68,069,297 of record CM061132.1, read on the forward strand.
CCATTTGTCGCGCTGTGCAAAAATGTCAACATTTTACCAAATTTACTCAGCGCGCATTGCCGACCAATTTGTGACTGTTTTGTGTGCTGGGCAAAACGGTCAACATTTACCCAACATTACCAGTTGCACACACCCGGCAAAATTGTTAGCCTTTTGAGCGCTGAGCAACACAGCCTACATTTGTCGAAAATTACCCAACGCGCACAACCGGCAAAATCGTGCCCGTTTTCCACGCTGAGCAAAACAGCCAACATTTGTCCAAAATTACACAGGACGCACAACCTGCAAAATTGTGAAAGTTTTGCGTGTGGAGCAAAAATGTCTATATTTAACCTAAATTACGCAGCGCGCAGTGCCGGCAAAATTGTAATCGTTTTGCGCGCTGGGCAAAACTGTCTACATTTACCAGAAATTACAAGCGTGCTCACCCGGCAAAATTGTGACCATTTTGCGCGCCGGGCAAAACTGTCTACATTTACCCAAAATAACCAGCGTGTACACCCGGCAAAATTGTGACCGTTTTGCGCACTGACCATAACTGTCTACATTTTCCAAAAATTACACAGCGCGCACAACCGATAAAATTTTGACAGTTTTGCACGCTGTGTAAAACCGTCTACATTTAACAAAAATTACCCAGCGCGCACAACCGGCAAAATTTTGACAGTTTTGCACGCTGTGTAAAACCGTCTACATTTAATAAAAATTACCTAGTGCGTCCAAACGACAAAATTGTGACCGTTTTGCGAGCTGGGAAAAACTGTCTACAATTACACAAAATTACCCAGCGCGCACAACCGGCAAACTTGTAACTGTTTTGCGCGCTACGTAAATAATGTCTACATTTACCCAAATTTCCTCACTGCCCACAAACCGCAAAATTTGACTATTTTGTGCTCTGAGTACGAATGTCTGCATTTACCCTAAGTGACCCAGCACGAACAATCTGCGTACACATTGTGACCATTTTGCACACTGAGCAAAAATGACGACATTTAACCAAAATTACTCAGCGCGCATTGCCGGCAAAATTGGGACTGTTTTGCGCGCTGTGTAAAACTGCCAACATTTAACCAAAATTACGAATGCACAAACCCGGCAAAATCGTTATTGCTTTGCGCGCTGAGCAAAACAGCCTACATTTGCCCAAAATTACCAAACGCGCACAACCGGTAAAATTGTGACCGTTTTGCGCGCTGAGCAAAACTGTCTTCATTTTCCAAAAATTATCCAATGTGAACAACCGGAAAAATTGTGACAGTTCTACGCTCTCAGCAAAACTACCTACATTTACCCAAGATTACCTAGTGCACACACCCGGCAAAAATGTGCTTGTTTTGCGCTCTAGGCAAAACTGTCAATATTAACCAAAAATTACCGAGCGCTTACAACCTGCAAAATTGTGACAGTTTTGCGTGCTACGCAAATAATGTCTACATTTACCCAAATTGACCCAGCGCGCACAACTTGCAAAATTGTGACCGTTTTGCGCGCAAGGCAAAACTGTCTACATTTACCCAAAATAACCAGTGCACACCCGGTAAAATTGTAACCGTTTTGCGCGCAGGACAAAAATGTCTTCATTTACCCAAAATTACCAGCGCACACCCGGCAAAATTGTGACCGTTTTGCGCGCGGGGCAAAACTGTCTACATTTACCCAAAATTACCATTACACACACCCGGCAAAATTGTTAATGTTTTGCGCGCGGAGAAGAACAGCCTACCTTTGCCCAATATTACCCAACACGCACAACCGGCAAAATTGTGATGGTTTTGCGCGCTGAGCAAAACTGTCATCATTTTCCAAAAATTATCCAATTCAAATAACCGGCAAAATTGTGACAGTTTTCCGCTCTGAGCAAAATTGTCTACATTTGCCCAAAATTACACCGGGCGCACAACTGGCAAAAATCTGATCGTTTTGCGCACTATGCAAAACGTTCTATATTAACCCAAAATTACCCAGCGCGCACAACCCGCAAAATTGGGACCGTTTTGCACGCTGACCAAATATGACTACATTTACCCATAACCTGCAAAATTGTGACTATTTTGCACGTTAAACACAAATGTCAACATTTACCCAAAGTGACCCAGCGGGCATAACCTGTAAAATTATGACTGTTTTGCACGCTGACCAAATATGTCTACATTTACCCAAAATTAGACAGCGCTCACAACCGGCAAAATTCTGACCATTTTGCGCGATGTGCAAAAATGTCTACATTTAACCAAATTTACTCAGCGCGCATAGCCGACCAAATTGTGACTGTTTTGCGTGCTGGGGAAAACGGTCAACATTTACCCAAAATTACCATTGCACACACCCGGCAAAATTGTTAGCGTTTTGCGCGCTAAGCAACACAGCCTACATTTGTCGAAAATTACCCAACGCGCACAACCGGCAAAATTGTGACCGATTTGCGCGCTGAGCAAAACAGCCTACATTTGTCAAAAATTACCCAACGCGCCCAACCGGTAAAATTGTGACCATTTTGCGTGCTGAGCAAAATAGCCAACATTTGTCCAAAATTACCTAGCGAGCACAACCTGCAAAATTGTGACAGTTTTCCGCGCTGAGCAAAAATGTCTATATTTAACCAAAATTACTCAGCGCGCAGTGACAGCTAAATTGTGACCGTTTTGCGCACAGGGAAAAACTGTCTACATTTACCCAAAATTACCAGCGTGCACACCTGGCAAAATTGTGACCGTTTGGCGCACTGACCGTAACGGTCTACATTTTCCAAAAATTACCCAGCGCGCACAACCGGTAAAACTTTGACAGTTTTGCACGCTGTATAAAACCGTCGACCTTTAAAAAAAATTACCAAGTGCGCCCAACCGGCAAAATTGTGACCGTTTTGCGAGCTGGGCAAAACTGTCTACAATTACACAAAATTACCCAGCGCGCACAACCGGCAAAATTGTGACCGTTTTGCGTGCTACGGAAATAATGTCTACATTTACCCAAATTTCCTCAGCGCCCACAACCCACAAAATTGTGACTATTTTGCGCTCTGAGTACAAATGTCTACATTCACCCTAAGTGACCCAGCGCGCACAACCTGTAAAATTATCACGATTTTGCGCGCTGACCAAATATGTCTCCATTTAACCAAATGTACACAGCGCTCACAACCGGCAAAATTGTGACCATTTTGTGCACTGAGCAAAAATGACGACATTTAAGTAAAATTACTCAGCGCGCATAGCCGGCAAAATTTGACTGTTTTAAGCGCTGGGTAAAAATGTCAACATTTACCCAAAATTACTAGTGCGCAAACCCGGCAAAATCGTTATTGCTTTGCGCGCTGCGCAAAACAGCCTACATTTTTCCAAAATTGCCCGGGGCGCACATTCGGCAAAAATGTGACCGTTTTGCGCGCTAGGCAAAACTGTCTATATTAACCCAAAATTACCCAGCGCTCACAACCCGCAAAATTGTGACTGTTTTGCGTGCTGACCAAATTTGTCTATATTTACCCAAAATTACACAGCGCTCACAACCGGTAAAATTGTGACCGTTTTGCGCGTTGGGTAAAAAATGTCTACATTAACCAAAATTACCTAGCGCGCAAAGCCGGCAAAATTGTGACAGTTTTGCGCCTTGTGCAAAACCGTATACATTTGCCCAAAATTACCCAGTTCGTACAACTGGCAAAAATGTGACAGTTTTGGGCGTTGGGCAAAACTGTCCACATTTACCCAAAATTACCCAGCGCGCCCAACGGGCCAAATTGTGACTGTTTTGCGCGCTATGCAAATAATGTCTACATTTACACAAATTTACCCAGCGCCCATAACTGGCAAAATTGTGACTATTTTGCGCGTTGAGCACAAATGTCGACATTTACCCAAAGTGACCCAGCGGACACAACCTGTAAAATTATGACGGTTTTGCACGAATTATGACTGTTTTGCACGCTGACCAAATATGTCTACATTTACCCAAAATTAGACATCGCTCACAACCGACAAAATTCTGACCATTTTGCGTGCTGTGCAAAAATGTCTACATTTAACCAAATTTACTTAGCGCGCATAGCCGACCAAATTGTGACTGTTTTGCGTGCTGGGCAAAACGGTCAACATTTACCCAAAATTACCAGTGCACACACCCGGCAAAATTGTTAGCGTTTTGCGCGCTGAGCAACACAGCCTACATTTGTCGAAAATTACCCAACGCGCACAACCGGCAAAATTGTGACCGTTTTCCGCGCTGCGCAAAACAGCCAACATTTGTCCAAAATTACCCAGGGAGCACAACCCGCAAAATTGTGCCAGTTTTGCGCGCTGAGCAAAAATGTCAATATTTAACCAAAATTACTCAGCGCGCAGTGCCGGCAAAATGGTAACCGTTTTCCGCGCTTTGTAAAACCGTTTTTCACACTGTGTAAAACCGTCTACATTTAACCAAATTACCCTGTGCGTACAACCGGTAAAATTGTGACCGTTTTGCGAGCTGGGCAAAACTGTCTACAATTACCCAAAATTACTCAGCGCGCACAACCGGCAAAATTGTGACCGTTTTGCGCTACGCAAATAATGTCTAGATTTATCCAAATTTCCGCAACGCCCACAACCCGCAAAATTGTGACTATTTTGCGCTCTGAGTACAAATGTCTGCATTTACCCTAAGTGACCCAGCGCGCATAATCTGTAAAATTATCACTGTTTTGCGCGCTGACCAAATATTTCTACATTTAACCAAATTTACACAACGCACACAACCGGCAAAATTGTGACCATTTTGCGCGCTGATAAAAAATGACGACATTTAACCAAAATTACTCAGCGCACAGAGCCGGCAAAATTGTGACTGTTTTGCGCGCTGGGCAAAACTGTTCACATTTACCCAAAATTACTAGTGCACACACCCGGTATAATTGTTATTGTTTTTTGCGCTGAGCAAAACAGCCGACATTTGCCCAAAATTACCCAACGTGCACGACCGGCAAAATTGTGACCGTTTTGCGTGTTACGCAAATAATGTCTACATATACCCAAATTTACCCAGCGCCCACAACCCGCAAAATTGTGATTCTTTTGTGCGCTGAGGACAAATGTCTGCATTTACCCAAAGTGACCCAGCGTGCACAGAGCACAAATGTCTGCATTTACCCAAAGTGACCAAGCGCGAACAGAGCACAAATGTGTGCATTTATCTAAAGTGACCCAGCGTGCACAACCTGTAAAATTATGACTGTCTTGCACGCTGGGCAAAACTGTCAATATTTACCCAAAATTACCCAACGCGCACAAGCGGCAAAATTGCGACCGTTTTGCGCGCTGAGCAAAACTGTATACATTTTCCGAAAATTACCAAACGCGGACAATCGGCAAAATTGTGACAGTATTATGCTCTGAGCAAAACTGTCTACATTTACCCAAAATTACCCATCGTGCATAACCGGCAAAAATGTGATCGTTTTGCATGCTAGGCAAAACTGTCTACATTTACCCAAAATTACCCAGCGTGCACAACCCTCAAAATTGTGACTTTTTTGCGCGTAACACAAATAATGTGTCCATTTACCCAAAGTGACCCAGCGCGCACAACCTATAAAATTGTGACCGTTTAGCGTGCAGAGCAATAATGTCTACATTTAACCAAAGTGACCGGTAAAATTGTGACCATTTTACACGCTGAGCAAAAATGTCTACATTAAGCCAAAATTCGTCAGCGCTCAGAGCCGGCAAAATTGTGGCCGTTTTGCGTGCTGGGCAAAACTGTCTACATTTGCCCAAAATTACCAGCATGCACACCCAGCAAAATTGTGACAGTTTTGCGCGCTGGGCAAAACTGTCTACATTTCCCCAAAATTACCAGCGCCCACACATGGCAAAATTGTGACCGTTTTGTGCATTGGGCATAAATGTCAAATTTTACCCAAAATTACTCAGCCCACACAACCGGCAAAATTGTGACAGTTTTGCGCCCTGGGCAAAACTGTATACATTTACCCAAAATTACCCAGCGCGCCCAACCGGGAAAATTGTGACCGTTTTGCGCGCTATGCAAGTAATGTCTACATTGACTCAAATTTACCCAGCGCCCTTAACCTGCGAAATTGTGACTATTTTGCGCGTTGAGTACAAATGTCTCTACATTTACCCAAAGTGACCCAGCAGGCACAACCTGTAAAATTATGATTGGTTTGCACGCTGACCAAATGTGTCTACATTTACCCAAAATTAGATAGCGCTCAAAACAGGCAAAATTCTGACCATTTTGCCCGCTGTGCAAAAATGTCTATATTTAACCAAATTTACTGTGAGTGCATAGCCGACAAAATTGTGACTGTTTTGCGCGTTGTGCAAAAATTGTCTACATTATTAACCAAAATTACCTAGCGCGCATAGCCGGCAAAATTGTGACAGTTTTGCGCCCTGTGCAAAACCGTATACATTTACCCAAAATTACCCAATTCGTACAACCGGCAAAAATGTGACCGTTTTGGGAGATGGGCAAAAATGTCCACATTTACCCAAAATTACCCAGCGCGCACAACCAGCAAAATTATGACTGTTTTGCACGCTGACCAAATATGTCTACATTTACCCAAAATTTGACAGCGCTCACAACCGGCAAAATTCTGACCATTTGTCGCGCTGTGCAAAAATGTCAACATTTTACCAAATTTACTCAGCGCGCATTGCCGACCAATTTGTGACTGTTTTGTGTGCTGGGCAAAACGGTCAACATTTACCCAAAATTACCAGTGCACACACCCGGCAAAATTGTTAGCCTTTTGAGCGCTGAGCAACACAGCCTACATTTGTCGAAAATTACCCAACGCGCACAACCGGCAAAATCGTGACCGTTTTCCACGCTGAGCAAAACAGCCAACATTTGTCCAAAATTACCCAGGACGCACAACCTGCAAAATTGTGAAAGTTTTGCGTACGGAGCAAAAATGTTTATATTTAACCTAAATTACGTAGCGCGCAGTGCCGGCAAAATTGTAATCGTTTTGCGCGCTGGGCAAAACTGTCTACATTTACCAGAAATTACAAGCGTGCTCACCCGGCAAAATTGTGACCATTTTGCGCGCCGGGCAAAACTGTCTACATTTACCCAAAATAACCAGCGTGTACACCCGGCAAAATTGTGACCGTTTTGCGCACTGACCATAACTGTCTACATTTTCCAAAAATTACACAGCGCGCACAACCGATAAAATTTTGACAGTTTTGCACGCTGTGTAAAACCGTCTACATTTAACAAAAATTACCCAGCGCGCACAACCGGCAAAATTTTGACAGTTTTGCACGCTGTGTAAAACCGTCTACATTTAATAAAAATTACCTAGTGCGTCCAAACGACAAAATTGTGACCGTTTTGCGAGCTGGGAAAAACTGTCTACAATTACACAAAATTACCCAGCGCGCACAACCGGCAAACTTGTAACTGTTTTGCGCGCTACGTAAATAATGTCTACATTTACCCAAATTTCCTCACTGCCCACAAACCGCAAAATTGTGACTATTTTGCGCTCTGAGTACGAATGTCTGCATTTACCCTAAGTGACCCAGCACGAACAATCTGCGTACACATTGTGACCATTTTGCACACTGAGCAAAAATGACGACATTTAACCAAAATTACTCAGCGCGCATTGCCGGCAAAATTGGGACTGTTTTGCGCGCTGTGTAAAACTGCCAACATTTAACCAAAATTACGAATGCACAAACCCGGCAAAATCGTTATTGCTTTGCGCGCTGAGCAAAACAGCCTACATTTGCCCAAAATTACCAAACGCGCACAACCGGTAAAATTGTGACCGTTTTGCGCGCTGAGCAAAACTGTCTTCATTTTCCAAAAATTATCCAATGCGAACAACCGGTAAAATTGTGACAGTTCTACGCTCTCAGCAAAACTACCTACATTTACCCAAGATTACCTAGTGCACACAACCGGCAAAAATGTGCTTGTTTTGCGCTCTAGGCAAAACTGTCAATATTAACCAAAAATTACCGAGCGCTTACAACCTGCAAAATTGTGACAGTTTTGCGTGCTACGCAAATAATGTCTACATTTACCCAAATTGACCCAGCGCGCACAACTTGCAAAATTGTGACCGTTTTGCGCGCAAGGCAAAACTGTCTACATTTACCCAAAATAACCAGTTTTGCGCGCACACCCGGTAAAATTGTAACCGTTTTGCGCGCAGGACAAAAATGTCTTCATTTACCCAAAATTACCAGCGCACACCCGGCAAAATTGTGACCGTTTTGCGCGCGGGGCAAAACTGTCTACATTTACCCAAAATTACCATTACACACACCCGGCAAAATTGTTAATGTTTTGCGCGCGGAGAAGAACAGCCTACCTTTGCCCAATATTACCCAACGCGCACAACCGGCAAAATTGTGATGGTTTTGCGCGCTGAGCAAAACTGTCATCATTTTCCAAAAATTATCCAATTCAAATAACCGGCAAAATTGTGACAGTTTTCCGCTCTGAGCAAAATTGTCTACATTTGCCCAAAATTACACCGGGCGCACAACCGGCAAAAATCTGATCGTTTTGCGCACCATGCAAAACGTTCTATATTAACCCAAAATTACCCAGCGCGCACAACCCGCAAAATTGGGACCGTTTTGCACGCTGACCAAATATGACTACATTTACCCATAACCTGCAAAATTGTGACTATTTTGCACGTTAAACACAAATGTCAACATTTACCCAAAGTGACCCAGCGGGCATAACCTGTAAAATTATGACTGTTTTGCACGCTGACCAAATATGTCTACATTTACCCAAAATTAGACAGCGCTCACAACCGGCAAAATTCTGACCATTTTGCGCGATGTGCAAAAATGTCTACATTTAACCAAATTTACTCAGCGCGCATAGCCGACCAAATTGTGACTGTTTTGCGTGCTGGGGAAAACGGTCAACATTTACCCAAAATTACCATTGCACACACCCGGCAAAATTGTTAGCGTTTTGCGCGCTAAGCAACACAGCCTACATTTGTCGAAAATTACCCAACGCGCACAACCGGCAAAATTGTGACCGATTTGCGCGCTGAGCAAAACAGCCTACATTTGTCAAAAATTACCCAACGCGCCCAACCGGTAAAATTGTGACCATTTTGCGTGCTGAGCAAAATAGCCAACATTTGTCCAAAATTACCTAGCGAGCACAACCTGCAAAATTGTGACAGTTTTCCGCGCTGAGCAAAAATGTCTATATTTAACCAAAATTACTCAGCGCGCAGTGACAGCTAAATTGTGACCGTTTTGCGCACAGGGAAAAACTGTCTACATTTACCCAAAATTACCAGCGTGCACACCTGGCAAAATTGTGACCGTTTGGCGCACTGACCGTAACGGTCTACATTTTCCAAAAATTACCCAGCGCGCACAACCGGTAAAACTTTGACAGTTTTGCACGCTGTATAAAACCGTCGACCTTTAAAAAAAATTACCAAGTGCGCCCAACCGGCAAAATTGTGACCGTTTTGCGAGCTGGGCAAAACTGTCTACAATTACACAAAATTACCCAGCGCGCACAACCGGCAAAATTGTGACCGTTTTGCGTGCTACGGAAATAATGTCTACATTTACCCAAATTTCCTCAGCGCCCACAACCCACAAAATTGTGACTATTTTGCGCTCTGAGTACAAATGTCTACATTCACCCTAAGTGACCCAGCGCGCACAACCTGTAAAATTATCACGATTTTGCGCGCTGACCAAATATGTCTCCATTTAACCAAATGTACACAGCGCTCACAACCGGCAAAATTGTGACCGTTTTGTGCACTGAGCAAAAATGACGACATTTAAGTAAAATTACTCAGCGCGCATAGCCGGCAAAATTTGACTGTTTTAAGCGCTGGGTAAAAATGTCAACATTTACCCAAAATTACTAGTGCGCAAACCCGGCAAAATCGTTATTGCTTTGCGCGCTGCGCAAAACAGCCTACATTTTTCCAAAATTGCCCGGGGCGCACATTCGGCAAAAATGTGACCGTTTTGCGCGCTAGGCAAAACTGTCTATATTAACCCAAAATTACCCAGCGCTCACAACCCGCAAAATTGTGACTGTTTTGCGTGCTGACCAAATTTGTCTATATTTACCCAAAATTACACAGCGCTCACAACCGGTAAAATTGTGACCGTTTTGCGCGTTGGGTAAAAAATGTCTACATTAACCAAAATTACCTAGCGCGCAAAGCCGGCAAAATTGTGACAGTTTTGCGCCTTGTGCAAAACCGTATACATTTGCCCAAAATTACCCAGTTCGTACAACTGGCAAAAATGTGACAGTTTTGGGCGTTGGGCAAAACTGTCCACATTTACCCAAAATTACCCAGCGCGCCCAACGGGCCAAATTGTGACTGTTTTGCGCGCTATGCAAATAATGTCTACATTTACACAAATTTACCCAGCGCCCATAACTGGCAAAATTGTGACTATTTTGCGCGTTGAGCACAAATGTCGACATTTACCCAAAGTGACCCAGCGGACACAACCTGTAAAATTATGACGGTTTTGCACGAATTATGACTGTTTTGCACGCTGACCAAATATGTCTACATTTACCCAAAATTAGACATCGCTCACAACCGACAAAATTCTGACCATTTTGCGTGCTGTGCAAAAATGTCTACATTTAACCAAATTTACTTAGCGCGCATAGCCGACCAAATTGTGACTGTTTTGCGTGCTGGGCAAAACGGTCAACATTTACCCCAAAATTACCAGTGCACACACCCGGCAAAATTGTTAGCGTTTTGCGCGCTGAGCAACACAGCCTACATTTGTCGAAAATTACCCAACGCGCACAACCGGCAAAATTGTGACCGTTTTCCGCGCTGCGCAAAACAGCCAACATTTGTCCAAAATTACCCAGGGAGCACAACCCGCAAAATTGTGCCAGTTTTGCGCGCTGAGCAAAAATGTCAATATTTAACCAAAATTACTCAGCGCGCAGTGCCGGCAAAATGGTAACCGTTTTCCGCGCTTTGTAAAACCGTTTTTCACACTGTGTAAAACCGTCTACATTTAACCAAATTACCCTGTGCGTACAACCGGTAAAATTGTGACCGTTTTGCGAGCTGGGCAAAACTGTCTACAATTACCCAAAATTACTCAGCGCGCACAACCGGCAAAATTGTGACCGTTTTGCGCTACGCAAATAATGTCTAGATTTATCCAAATTTCCGCAACGCCCACAACCCGCAAAATTGTGACTATTTTGCGCTCTGAGTACAAATGTCTGCATTTACCCTAAGTGACCCAGCGCGCATAATCTGTAAAATTATCACTGTTTTGCGCGCTGACCAAATATTTCTACATTTAACCAAATTTACACAACGCACACAACCGGCAAAATTGTGACCATTTTGCGCGCTGATAAAAAATGACGACATTTAACCAAAATTACTCAGCGCACAGAGCCGGCAAAATTGTGACTGTTTTGCGCGCTGGGCAAAACTGTTCACATTTACCCAAAATTACTAGTGCACACACCC
>CM061132.1:68081293-68106469 GCA_030789695.1 Scilla litardierei
CCAGTGCACACAACCTGCAAATTGTGACGGTTTTGCGCACTAGGCAAAAGTGTACACATTCCAGCAAAATTGTAACCGTTTTGCGCGCTGGACAAAAATGTCTTCATTTACCCAAACTTACCAGCGCGCACACCCGACAAAATTGTAACCATTTTTCGCTCTGGACAAAAATGTCTAAATTAACCAAAATTACCTAGCACGCATAGCAGGCAAAATTGTGACAGATTTGCGTCCGGGGCAAAATCGTATACATTTATCCAAAATTACCCAGCGCGCACAACCTGTAAAATTATCACTGTTTTGCGCGCTGACCAAATATGTCTACATTTAACCAAATTTACCCTCCGCTCACAACATGCAAAATTGTGACCTTTTTGCGCACTGAGCAAAAATGACGACATTTAACCAAAATTACTCAGTGCGCATAGACGGCAAAATTGTGACTGTTTTGCGCGCTGGGTAAAACTGTCAACATTTACCCAAAATTACTAGTGCCCACACCCGGAAAAATTGTTATAGTTTTGCGCGCTAAGCAAAACAGCCTACATTTGCCCAAAATTACCTAACGCGCACAACCGGTAAAATTGTGACCGTTTTGCGCTCAGAGCAAAACTGTCTTCATTTTCCAAAAATTATCCAATGCGATCAACCCGCAAAATTGTGACAGTTTTACGCTCTGAGCAAAACTTTCTACATTTACCCAAAATTGCCTAGGCCACACAACCGCCAAAAATGTGTTTGTTTTGCGCGCTAGGCAAAACTGTCAATATTAACCCAAAATTACCCAGCGCGAACAACCTGCAAAATTGTGACGGTTTTGCGCGCTCCGTAAATAATGTCTACATTTACCCAAAGTGACCCAGCGCGCACAACCTGCAAAATTGTGACCGTTTTGCGCGCTAGGAAAAACTGTCTACATTTACCCAAACTTACCAGCGCACACCCAGCAAAATTGTCACATTTTTGCGCGCTACGCAAATAATGTCTACATTTACCCAAATTTACTCAGCGCGCATTGCCGACAAAATTGTAACCGTTTTGCGCGCTGGGCAAAACGGTCAACATTTACCCAAAATTACCAGCGTGCACAACCGGCAAAATTGTGACCGTTTTGCGTGCGGGGCTAAATTGTCTACATTTACCCAAAATTACAAGCGTGCACACCCGGCAAAATTGTGACCGTTTTGCGCGCTGAGCAAAACTGTCTTCATTTTCCAAAAATTATCTAATGCGATCAACCCGCAAAATTGTGACAGTTTTACGCTCTAAGCAAAACTGTCTACATTTACCCAAAATTTCGTAGTCCACACAACCGGCAAAAATGTGTTCGTTTTGCGCGCTAGGCAAAACTGTTAATATCAACCCAAAATTACCCAGCGCGCACAACCTGCAAAATTGTGACAGTTTTGCGCGCTACGCAAATAATGTCTACATTTACCCAAAGTGACCCAGCGCGCACAACCTGCAAAATTGTGACCGTTTTACGCGCTGGGAAAAACTGTCTACAATTACCCAAATGTACCAGCGCACACCCAGCAAAATTGTCACCGTTTTGCGCGCTGGACAAAAATGTCTTCATTTACCCAAAATTACCAGCGCTCACACCCCGCAAAATTATGACCGTTTTGCGCGCTGGACAAAACTGCCTACATTTACCCAAAATTACCAGTGAACACACCCGAAAAAATTGTTATTGTTTTCCGCGCTGAGCAAAACAGCCTACATTTGCCCAAAATTAACCAACGAGCACAACCGGCAAAATTGTGATAGTTTTGCGCGCTGAGCAAAACTGTCCTCATTTTCCAAAAATTATCCAATTCGAATAACCGGCAAAATTGTGACAGTTTTACGCTCTGAGCAAAACTGTCGACATTTATCCAAAATTACGCAGGGCGCACAACCGGCAAAAATGTGACCGTTTTGCGCGCTAGGCAAAACTGTCTATATTAACCCAAAATTACCCAGCGCACACAACCCGCAAAATTGTGACCGTTTTGCGCGCACACCAATTATGTCTATATTTATCCAAAATTACACAGCGCTCACAACCGGCAAAATTTTGACCGTTTACGCGTTGGTCAAAAATGTCTACTTTAACCAAAATTGCCTAGCGCACACAACCGGCAAAATTGTGACAGTTTTGCGCACTGGGCAAAACTGTGTACATTTACCCAAAATTACCCAGGACGTACAACCGGCAAAAATGTGGCCGTTTTGGGCGTTGGGCAAAACTGTCTACATTAACCCAAAATTACCCAGCGCGCCCAACCGGCCAAATTGTGACCGTTTTGCGCGCTATGCAAAAAATGTCAACATTTACCCAAATTTACCCAGCGTCCATAACCAGCAAAATTGTGACTATTTTGCGCGCTGAGCACAAATGTCTACATTTACACAAAGTGACCCAGCGAACACAACCTGTAAAATTATGACTGTTTTGCACGCTGACCAAATATGTCCACATTTACCCAAAATTAGACGGCGCTCACAACTGGTAAAATTCTGACCATTTTGCGCGCTGAGCAAAAATGTCTACATTTAACCAAATTTACTCAGCGCGCATAACCGATACACAACCTGCAAAATTGTGACGGTTTTGCGCGCTGGGCAAAACTGTCTACATTTCCACAAAATTACCAGCGCACACCCAGCAAAATTGTCACCGTTTTGCGCGCGGGACAAAAATGTCTTCATTTACCCAAAATTACCAGCGCGCACACCCGACAAAATTGTGACAGTTTTGTGCGCTGGGCAGAACTGTCTTCATTTTCCAAAATTACAAGCGCACACACCCGGCAAAATAGATATTGTTTTCCGCGCTGAGCAAAACAGCCTACATTTGCCCAAAATTAACCAACGCGCACAACGGGCAAAATTGTTATGGTTTTCCGCGCTGAGCAAAACTGTCCTCATTTTCCAAAAATTATCCATGTCGAATAACCGGCAAAATTGTGACAGTTTAACGCTCTGAGCAAAACTGTCTACATTTACCCAAAATTACCCGGGGCGCACAACCTGCAAAAATGTGATCGTTTTGCGTGCTAGGCAAAACTGTGTATATTAACCCAAAATTACCCAGCGCGCACAACCCGCAAAATTGTGACCGTTTTGCGCGCTGACCATATATGTCTATATTTACCCAAAATTACACAACGCTCACAACCGGCAAAATTGTGACTGTTTTGCGCGTTGGGCAAAAAATGTCGACATTAACCAAAATTACCTTGCGCGCATAGCCGGCAAAATTGTGACAGTTTTGCGCTCTGGGCAAAACCGTATACATTTACCCAAAATTACCCAGTTCGTACAACCGGCAAAAATATGACCGTTTTGGGCGTTGGGCAAAACTGCCTACATTTACCCAAAATTACCCAGCGCGCCCAACCGGCCAAATTGTGACCATTTTCCGCGCTATGCAAATAATGTTTACATTTACCCAAATTGTGACTATTTTGTGCGTTGAGCACAAATGTCTAGATTTACCCAAAGTGACCCAGCGGGCACAACCTGTAAAATTATGACTGTTTTGCACGCTGACCAAATATGTCTACATTTACCCAAAATTAGACATCGCTCACAACCGGCAAAATTCTGACCATTTTGCGCGCTGAGCAAAAATGTCTACATTTAACCAAATTTACTCAGCGCGCATAGCCGACAAAATTGTGACTGTTTTGCGTGCTGGGCAAAACGATCAACATTTACCCAAAATTACCAGTGCACACACCCGACACAATTGTTAGCGTTTTGCGCACTGAGCAAAACAGCCTACATTTTTCGAAAATTACCCAACGCTCACAACCGTCAAAATTATGACCGTTCTGCGCACGGAGCAAAACAGCCAGCATTTGTCCAAAATTACGCAGGATGCACAACCTGCAAAATTGTGACCATTTTGCGCGCAGAGCAAAAATGTCTATATTTAACCAAAATTACACAGCGTGCAGTGCCGGCAAAATTGTAACCGTTTGCGCGCTGGGAAAACTGTCTACATTTACCCAAAATTACCAGCGTGTACACCCGAAAAAATTGTGACCGTTTTGCGCGCAGGGCAAAACTGTCGACAATTACTCAAAATTTCACAGCACGCACAACCGGCAAAATTGTGACCGTTTTGCGAGCTTGGCAAAACTGTCGACAATTACTCAAAATTACCCGGCGCGCACAACCGGAAAAATTGTGACCGTTTTGCGCGCTACGTAAATAATGTCTACGTTTACCCAAATTTCCTCAGTGCCCACAACCCACAAAATTGTGACTTTTTTGCGCTCTGAGTACAAATGTCTGCATTTCCCCTAAGTGACCCAGCGCGCACAACCTGTAAAATTATCATTGTTTTGTGACCTGACCAAATATGTCTACATTTAACCAAATTTACACAGCGCTCACAACCGGCAAAATTGTGACCATTTTGCGCACTGAGCAAAAATGACGACATTTAACCAAAATTACTCAGCGCGCAGAGCCGGCAAAATTGTGATTGTTTTGTGCGTTAGGTAAAAATGTCAACATTTATCCATAATTACTAGGGCACACACCCGGCAAAATTGTTACTGCTTTGCGCGCTGAGCAAAACAGCCTACATTTGCCCAAAATTAGCCAACGCGCACAACCTGTAAAATTGAGACCATTTTGCGCGCTGAGCAAAACTATCTTCATTTTCCAAAAATTATTCATTGCGAACAACCGGCAAAATTGTGACCGTTTTAGGCTCTGAGCAAAACTTTCTACATTTACCCAAAATTACCTAGTGCCCACAACCGGCAAAAATGTGTTCGTTTTACACGCTAGGCAAAACTGTCAATATTAACCCAAAATTACCCAGGCAAAAATGTGTACATTTCCCCAAAATTACCAGCACACATCCGGCAAAATTGTAACCGTTTTGCGCGCTGGACAAAAATGTCTTCATTTACCCAAAATTACCAGCGCGCACACCCGGCTAAATTGTGACCGTTTTCCAAAAATTATCCAATTCGAATAACCGGCAAAATTGTGACAGTTTTACGCTCTGAACAAAACTGTCTACATTTACCCAAAATTACCCGGGGCGCACAACCGGCAAAAATGTGACCGTTTTGGGCGCTAGGCAAAACTGTCTATATTAACCCAAAATTACCCAGCGCGCACAACCCACAAAATGGTGACCGTTTTGCGCGCTGACCAAATATGTCTATATTTACCCAAAATTACACAACGCTCACACCCGGCAAAATTGTGACCGTTTTGCGCGTTGGGCAAAAATTGTCTACATTATTAACCAAAATTACCTAGCGCGCATAGCCGGCAAAATTGTGACAGTTTTGTGCCCTGTGCAAAACCGTATACATTTACCCAAACTTACCCAATTCGTACAACCGGCAAAAATGTGACCGTTTTGGGCGATGGGCAAAACTGTCTACATTTACCCAAAATTACCCAGCGCGCACAACCAGCAAAATTATGACTGTTTTGCACGCAGACCAAATATGTCTACATTTACCCAAAATTTGACAGCGCTCACAACCGGCAAAATTCTGACCATTTTGCGCGCTGTGCAAAAATGTCTACATTTTACCAAATTTACTCAGCGCGCATTGCCGACCAATTTGTGACTGTTTTGTGTGCTGGGCAAAACGGTCAACATTTACCCAAAATTACCAGTGCACACACCCGGCAAAATTGTTAGCCTTTTGCGCGCTGAGCAACACAGCCTACATTTGTCGAAAATTATCCAACGCGTACAACCGGCAAAATCGTGACCGTTTTACACGCTGAGCAAAACAGCCAACATTTGTCCAAAATTACCCAGGACGCACAACCTGCAAAATTGTGAAAGTTTTGCGTGCGGAGCAAAAATGTCTATATTTAACCAAAATTACTCAGCGTGCAGTGCCGGCAAAATTATAACCGTTTTGCGCGCTGGACAAAACTGTCTACATTTACCCAAAATTACAAGCGTGCTCACCCGGCAAAATTGTTCGATCATTTGAGGCCTAGAATACCCTCCTTCATCCATTAGAGTGAGCTAAGGGAGCCAAAAACTGAAAAAATGCTTCAAACCTTCTATTATTGGCAATCATTGGGCAATCAATTAAAATTTCGTGGGAATGGAGGAAACAACCTTCTCTCTACATAGAAACAACGTTTACATCCTATTTCTCCTCATATTTCACCAAAACTCCCACGAATATTGTTTGATTCTCAGAAATCAGAGACGGGTGCCTTACTTGTGTTTTGCAACCAAGAATAAATTCTTGTAGTTTGTCTGTAGAAAACGAAGGTGACGCACTATCGGATGCTCATGAATGAAGACTTCGATAGCTTAATGCCTAAAATGCCCTTCTTCATCCATTAGAGTGAGCTAGGGCAGGCAGAAACTGGAAAATACTTCAAACCTATTATTATGGGCAACCAATGGGCAATTGAAATTGTGTGGGAATAGAGGAAAGAACATTCTCTCCACATAGAACAACGTTTTCTCTTTATTTGTCCTCATATTCTTCCAAACATCTCATGAATTCCGTGCGAGTCTCAGAAATCAGAGATGGGTGACATTGCTTATGTTTTGAATCCATGAGTTTAAATTCTTGTAGTTTTTGGGTAGAAAAAGATGGTGATGCTCTATCGGAAGCTCATGAACAAAGATTTCAAATGTTTGAGCCCTACAATGCCGTCCTTTGTCCATTAGAGTGAGGTAGGGCAGCCAGAAGCTGAAAAATGTTTCAAACCTGCTATTTCGGGCTGCCGTAGGGCAGTTCCAATTGAAATTTTGTGGGAATAAAGGAAACAACCTCCTCTCCCCATAGAAATAAAGGTTACTCTCCATTTTTCTCATATTACTCCAAAACTCACACGAATTTCCTGCGAGTCACAGAAATCAGAGACATATGCAATTGCTTGTGTTTTGAATCCAAGAGTAAATTTCGTGTAGTTTTTCCGTAGAAAATAGTGGTGACGTACTATCGAAAGCTTGGAAACGAAGATTCCGATCGTTTGAGGCCTAGAATTCGCTCCTTCATCCATTAGAGAGAGCTAGGTCAGCCATAAACTGAAAAATGCTTCAAACCTTCAATTTAGGGCAACTGTTGGGCAATTCCAATTGAAATTACTTGGGAATAGAGTAAACAACCTCCTCTCCAGATAGAAACAACGTTTACTCTCCATTTGTCCTCATAATCCTCCAAAACTCCCACGAATTCCGTGCAAGTCACGGAAATCAGGGACGCATGCCATTGCTTGTGTATTGAATCCAAGAGTAAATTCTCGGATGCTCATGAATGAAGAATTCGATAGTTTAAGGCCTAAAATACCCCTCTTCATCCATTAGAGTGAGCTAGGGCAGCCAGAAATCGAAAAACACTACAAACCTGCTATTTTGGGCAACCCTTGGGTAATTCCAATTGAAATTACTTGGGAATAGAGTAAACAATCTATAACGTTTAATCTCCAGTTGTCCTCAAATTCCTCCAAAACTCGCTCGAAATCCGTGCGAGTCCCAGAAATCAAAGACGGGGGCAATTGCTTGTGTTTTGAATCACTGAGAAAATTCGTGTAGTTTTTCAGTAGAAAACGATGGTGACGCATCATCGGAAGCTCAGGAACAAAGATTTCGATCGTTTGAGACCTAGAATGCGCTCCATCTGTTAGAGAGAGGTAGGGCAGCCAGAAATCGAAAAATGCTTCAAACCTGCTATTAAGGGCAACCATTGCGCAATTCCATTTGAAATTATGTGGTAATAGAGGAAACAACCTCCTCTCCGCATAGAAACAACGTTTACTCTCTATTTGTCCTTATATTCCTCCAAAACTTCCACAAAATCTGTGCGAGTCCCAGAAATCAGAGACGGGTGCAATTGCTTATGTTTTAAATCCCAGAGTAAATTCATGTAGTTTTTCGGTAGAAAACAATGGTGACGCACTATCGAAAGCTCAGGGACGAAGATTTCGATCATTTGAGGCTTGGAACCTTTCCTTCATCCAAAATTACCAGCGCACACACTGGACAAAATTGTTAGCGTTTTGCGCGCTGAGCAAAACAGCCTACATTTGTCGAAAATTACCCAACGTGCACAACCGGCAAAATTGTGACCGTTTGCAACACTGAGCAAAACAGCCAACATTTGTCCAAAATTACCCAGGACGCACAACCTGCAAAATTGTGACCGTTTTGCGCGCTGAGCATAAATGTCTATATTTAACCAAAATTACTCAGCGCGCAGTTCCGGCAAAATTGTAACCATTTTGCGCGCTGGGCAAAACCGTCTACATTTACCGAAAATTACCAGCGTGCACACCTGGCAAAATTGTGACCGTTTTGCGCGGAGGACAAAACTGTCGACATTTACCCAAAATTACCAGCGCGCACACCCGGTAAAATTGTGACCGTTTTGAGCGCTGGGCAAAAATGTCGACATTTACCCAAAATTACCAGTGCGCACATCCGGTAAAATTGTGACCGTTTTGAGCGCTGGGCAAAAATGTCGGCATTTACCCAAATTTATTCAGCCCGCACAACCGGCAAAATTGTGACCGTTTTGAGCGCTGGGCATAACTGTCTACATTTTCCAAAAATTACCCAGCGCACACAACCTGTAAAATTTTGACAGTTTTGCACGCTGTGTAAAGCCGTCTACATTTAACAAAAATTACCCAGTGCGCCCAACCGTCAAAATTGTGACCGTTTTGCGAGCTGGGCAAAACTGTCTACAATTACACAAAATTACCCAGCGCACACAACCAGAAAAATTGTTATTGTTTGGCGCGCTGAGAAAAACAACCTACATTTGCCCAAAATTACCCAGCGCGCACATCAGACAAAATTGTGACTGTTTTGTGCGTTGAGCAAAACTGTCCTCATTTTCAAAAAATTATCCAATTCGAACAACCGCCAAAATTGTGACAGTTTTACGCTCTGAGAAAAACTGTCTACATATACCCAAAATTACCCGGGGGCGCACAACCGGCAAAAATGTGACCGTTTTACGCGCTAGGCAAAACTGTCTATATTAACCCAAAATTACCCAGCGCGCACAACCCGCAAAATTGTGACCGTTTTGCGCGCTGACCAAATATGTCTATATTTACCCAAAATTGCACATCGCTCACAACCGTCAAAATTGTGATCGTTTTGCGCGTTGGGCAAAAATGTCTACATTAACCAAAATTCCCTAGCGCGCATAGCCGGCAAAATTGTGACAGTTTTGCACCCTGGTCAAAACCGTATACATTTACCCAAAATTACCCAGTTCGTACAACCGGTAAAAATTTGACCGTTTTGGGCGTTGGGCAAAACTGTCTACATTTACCCAAAATTACCCAGCGTGCCCAACCGGCCAAATTATGACCGTTTTGCGTGCTATGCAAATAATGTCTACATTTACCGAAATTTACCCAGCGCCCATAACCTACAAAATTGTGACTGTTTTGCACGTTGAGCACAAATGTCATCATTTACCCAAAGTAACCCAGCGGGCACAACGTGTAAAGTTATGACTATTTTGCACGCTGACCAAATATGTCTACATTTACCCAAACTTAGACAGCACTCACAACCGGCAAAATTCTGACCATTTTGCGCGCTGAGAAAAAATGTCTACATTTTACCAAATTTACTCAGCGCGCATAGCCGACAAAATTGCGACTGTTTTGCATGCTGGGCAAAACTGTCAACATTTACCCAAAATTACCAGCGCACACACTGGGAAAAATTGTTAGCGTTTTGCGCGCTGAGCAAAACAGCCTACATTTGTCGAAAATTACCCAACGTGCACAACCGGCAAAATTGTGACCGTTTGCAACGCTGAGCAAGACAGCCAACATTTGTCCAAAATTACCCAGGACGCACAACCTGCAAAATTGTGACTGTTTTGCGCGCTGAGCATAAATGTCTATATTTAACCAAAATTACTCAGCTCGCAGTGCCGGCAAAATTGTAACCATTTTGCGCGCTGGGCAAAACTGTCTACATTTACCGAAAATTACCAGCGTGCACACCTGGCAAAATTGTGACCGTTTTGCGCGCAGGACAAAAATGTCGACATTTACCCAAAATTACCAGCGCGCACACCCGGTAAAATTGTGACCGTTTTGAGCGCTGGGCAAAAATGTCGACATTTACCCAAAATTACCAGCGCGCACATCCGGTAAAATTGTGACCGTTTTGAGCGCTGGGCAAAAATGTCAGCATTTACCCAAATTTATTCAGCCCGCACAACCGGCAAAATTGTGACCGGTTTGAGCGCTGGGCATAACTGTCTACATTTTCCAAAAATTACCCAGCGCACACAACCTGTAAAATTTTGACAGTTTTGCACGCTGTGTAAAGCCGTCTACATTTAACAAAAATTACCCAGTGCGCCCAACCGTCAAAATTGTGACCGTTTTGCGAGCTGGGCAAAACTGTCTACAATTACACAAAATTATCCAGCGCGCACAACCGGCAAAATTGTTATTGTTTGGCGCGCTGAGCAAAACAACCTACATTTGCCCAAAATTACCCAGCGCGCACATCAGACAAAATTGTGACTGTTTTGTGCGTTGAGCAAAACTGTCCTCATTTTCCAAAAATTATCCAATTCGAACAACCGTCAAAATTGTGACAGTTTTACGCTCTGAGAAAAACTGTCTACATATACCCAAAATTACCCGGGGGCGCACAACCGGCAAAAATGTGACCGTTTTGCGCGCTAGGCAAAACTGTCTATATTAACCCAAAATTACCCAGCGCGCACAACCCGCAAAATTGTGACCGTTTTGCGCGCTGACCAAATATGTCTATATTTACCCAAAATTGCACAGCGCTCACAACCGGTAAAATTGTGATCGTTTTGCGCGTTGGGCAAAAATGTCTACATTAACCAAAATTACCTAGCGCGCATAGCCGGTAAAATTGTGACAGTTTTACGACCTGTGCAAAACTTTATACATTTACCCAAAATTACCCAGTTCGTACAACCGGCAAAAATGTGTCCGTTTTGGGCGTTGGGCAAAACTGTCCACATTTACCCAAAATTACCCAGCGGGCCCAACCGGCCAAATTGTGACCGTTTTGCACGCTATGCAAATAATTTCTACATTTACCCAAATTTTCCCAGCGCCCATAACCAGCAAAATTGTGACTATTTTGTGCGTTGAGCACAAATGTCTACATTTACCCAAAGTGACCCAGCGGGCTCAACCTGTAAAATTATGACTGTTTTGCCCCAAATATGTCTACATTTTCCCAAAGTTAGACAGCGCTCACAACCGGCAAAATTTTGACCATTTTACGCGTTGAGCAAAAAATTCTACATTTAACCAAATTTACTCAGCGCGTACAGCCGACAGAATTCTGACTGTTTTGCGTGATGGGCAAAACGGTCAACATTTACCCAAAATTACCAGTGCAAACACCCGGCAAAATTGTTAGCGTTTTGGGCGCTGAGCAAAACAACCTACATTTGTCGAAAATTACCCAACGCGCACAACCGGCAAAATTGTGACCGTTTTGCGCGCTGCGTAAAACAGCCAACATATGTCCAAAATTACACAGGATGCATAACCGGCAAAATTTTGACCGTTTTGCGCGCTGAGCAAACATGTCTATATTTAACCAAAATTACTCCGCGCACAGTGCCGGTAAAATTGTAACAGTTTTGCGCGCTGGGCAAAAGTGTCTTCATTTACCCAAAATTACCAGCGTGCACATCCGGCAAAATTGTTACCGTTTTGCGCACTGACCATAACTGTCTACATTTTCCAAAAATTACCCAGCGCACACAACCGGTAAAATTTTGACAGTTTTGCACGCTGTGTAAAACCGTACATTTAACAAAAAGTACCCAGTGTGCCCAATCGGCAAAATTGTGACCGTTTTACGAGCTGGGCAAAACTGTCTACAATTACACAAAATTACCCAGCGCGCACAACCGGTAAAATTGTGACCGTTTTGCGCGCTACGTAAATAATGTCTACATTTACCCAAATTTCATCAGCTCCCACAACCCGCAAAATTGTGACTATTTTGCGCTCTTAGTACAAATGTCTGCATTTACCCTAAGTGATCCAGCGCGCACAACCTGTAAAATTATCACTGTTTTACGCGCTAACCAAATATGTCTACATTTAACCCAATTTACACAGCGCTCACAACCGGCAAAATTTTGACCATTTTGCGCACTGAGCAAAAATGACCACATTTAACCAAAATTACTCAGCGCGCATAGCCGGCCAAATTGTGACTGTTTTGCGCGCTGGGTAAAACTGTCATCATTTACCCAAAATTACTAGCGCACACACCCAGCAAAATCGTTATTGTTTTTCGCGCTGAGCAAAACAGCCTACAGTTGCCCAAAATTACCCAACTCGCACAACCGGTAAAATTGTGACCGTTTGGTGCGCTGAGCAAAATTGTCTTCATTTTCCAAAAATTATCCAATGCGAACAACCGGCAAAATTGTAACAGTTTTACGCTCTGAGCAAAACAGTCTACATTTACCCAAAATTACCTAGTACAGCACACAACCGGCAAAAATGTGTTCGTTTTGCAAGCGAGGCAAAACTGTCAATATTAACCCAAAATTACACAGCGCACACAACCTGCAAAATTGTGACGGTTTTGCGCGCTACGCAAATAATGTCTACATTTACCCAAAGTGACCCAGCGCGCACAACCTGCAAAATTGTGACCTTTTGCGCGCTAGGCAAAACAGTCTACATTTACCCAAAATTTCCAGCGCACACCCGGTAAAATTGTGACCGTTTTGCGCGCTGAGCAAAAATGTCTTCATTTACCTAAAATTACCAGCGCGCACACCCGGCAAAATTGTTATTGTTTTGCGCACTATGCAAAACAGCCTACATTTGCCCAAAATTACCCAACGCGCACAACCGGCAAAATTGTGATGGTTTTGCGCGCTGGGCAAAACTGTCCTCATTTTCCAAAAATTATCCAATTCGAATAACCGGCAAAATTGTGAGAGTTTTATGCTCTGTGCAAAACTGTCTATATTTACCCAAAATTACCCAGGGCGCACAACCGGCAAAAATGTGACCATTTTGCGCGCTAGGCAAACTTGTCTATATTAACCCAAAATTACCCACCGCGCACAACCCGCAAAATTGTGACGCTTTACGCGCTGACCAAATATGTCTATATTTATCCAAAATTACCCAGCACTCACAACCGGCAAAATTGTGACCGTTTTGCGTGTTGGGCAAAAATGTCTACATTAACCAAAAATACCTAGCGCGCATAGCCGGTAAAATTGTGACAGTTTTGCGCCCTGGGCAAAACCGTATACATTTACCCCAAATTACCCAGTTCGTACAACCGGTAAAAATGTGACCGTTTTGGGCGTTGGGCAAAACTGTCTACATTTACCCAAAATTACCCAGCGCGCCCAACCGGCCAAATTAAGACCGTTTTGCGTGCTATGCAAATAATGTCTACATTTACCGAAATTTACCCAGCGCCCATAACCTGCACAATTGTGACTGTTTTGCGCGTTGAGCACAAATGTCATCATTTACCCAAAGTAACCCAGCGGGCACAACATGTAAAGTTATGAATATTTTGCACGCTGACCAAATATGTCTACATTTACCCAAACTTAGACAGCGCTCACAACTGGCAAAATTCTGACCATTTTGCGCGCTGAGAAAAAATGTCTACATTTTACCAAATTTACTCATCGCACATAGCCGACAAAATTGCGACTGTTTTTCGTGCTGGGCAAAACTGTCAACATTTACCCAAAATTACCAGCGCACACACTGGGCAAAATTGTTAGCGTTTTGCGCGCTGAGCAAAACAGCCTACATTTGTCGAAAATTACCCAACGTGCACAACCGGCAAAATTGTGACCGTTTGCAACGCTGAGCAAAACAGCCAACATTTGTCCAAAATTACCCAGGACGCACAACCTGCAAAATTGTGATCGTTTTGCGCGCTGAGCATAAATGTCTATATTTAACCAAAATTACTCAGCGCGCAGTTCCGGCAAAATTGTAACCATTTTGCGCGCTGGGCAAAACCGTCTACATTTACCGAAAATTACCAGCGTGCACACCTGGCAAAATTGTGACCGTTTTGCGCGGAGGACAAAACTGTCGACATTTACCCAAAATTACCAGCGCGCACACCCGGTAAAATTGTGACCGTTTTGAGCGCTGGGCAAAAATGTCGACATTTACCCAAAATTACCAGCGCGCACATCCGGTAAAATTGTGACCGTTTTCAGCGCTGGGCAAAAATGTCGGCATTTACCCAAATTTATTCAGCCCGCACAACCGGCAAAATTGTGACCGTTTTGAGCGCTGGGCATAACTG
The DNA here is from genome assembly GCA_030789695.1 of Scilla litardierei. NCBI lineage: Eukaryota > Viridiplantae > Streptophyta > Magnoliopsida > Asparagales > Asparagaceae > Scilla > Scilla litardierei. The sequence continues at coordinate 68,095,584 of CM061132.1, forward strand.
TCTACATTTTCCAAAAATTACACAGCGCACACAACCTGTAAAATTTTGACAGTTTTGCACGCTGTGTAAAGCCGTCTACATTTAACAAAAATTACCCAGTGCGCCCAACCGTCAAAATTGTGACCGTTTTGCGAGCTGGGCAAAACTGTCTACAATTACACAAAATTACCCAGCGCGCACAACCGGCAAAATTGTGACCGTTTTGCGCGCTACGTAAATAATGTCTACATTTACCCAAATTTCCTCAGCGCCCACAACCCGTAAAATTGTGACTATTTTGCACTCTGAGTACAAATGTCTGCATTTACCCTAAGTGACCCAGCGCGCACAACCTGTAAAATTATCACTGTTTTGCGCGCTGACCAAATACGTCTACAGTTAACCAAATTTACACAGCGCTCACAACCGGTAAAATTGTGTCCATTTTACGCACTGATAAAAAATGACGACATTTAACCAAAATTACCCAGCGCGCATAGCCGGCAAAATTGTGACTGTTTTGCGCGCTGGGTAAAACTGCCAACATTTATCCAAAATTACCAGTGCACACACCCGGCAAAATTGTTATTGTTTTGCGCATTGAGCAAAACAGCCTACATTTGCCCAAAATTACCCAACGCGCATAACCGGTAAAATTGTGACTGTTTTACGCGCTGATCAAAACTGTCTTCATTTATCCAAAATTACCTAGTGCACACAACCGGCAAAAATGTGTTCGTTTTGCGCGCTAGGCAAAACTGTCAATATTAACCCAAAATTATCCGACGCGCAAAACCTGCAAAATTGTGACGGTTTTGCACGCTACGCAAATAATGTCTACATTTACCCAAACTGACCCAGCGCGCACAACCTGCAAAATTGTGACTGTTTTGCGCGCTGGGCAAAACTGTCTAAATTTACCCAAAATTACCAGTGCACACACCCTGCAAAATTGTTATTGTTTTGCCCGCTGTGCAAAACAGCCTACATTTGCCCAAAATTACCCAACGCGCACAACCGGCAAAAATGTAATGGTTTTGCGCGCTGGGCAAAACTGTCCTCATTTTCCAAAAATTATCCAATTCGAATAACCGGCAAAATTGTGACAGTTTTACGCTCTGAGCAAAACAGTCTACATTAACCCAAAATTACCCAACGCGCACAACCCGCAAAATTGTGACCGTTTTGCGAGCTGACCAAATATGTCTATATTTACCCAAAATTACACAGCGCACACACCTGGCAAAATTTTTTAACCGTTTTGTGCGCTGGGCAAAAATGTCAACATTTACCCAAAATTACTCAGACTGCACAGCCGGCAAAATTGTGACTGTTTTGCGCACTGACTAAAACTGTCTGTATTTTCCAAAAATTACCCGGCGCGCACAACTGGAAAATTGTGACAGTTTTGCGCGCTGAACAAAACTGTCTCCATTTACCAAAAATTACCTCGCGCGCACAACCGGCAAAAATGGACTGTTTTGCACGCTGGACAAAACTATCTACATTTACCCAAAATTACACAGCGCGCACAAACGTCAAAATTGTGACTGTTTTGCACGCTATGGAAATAATGTCTACATTTACCCAAATTTACCCAGCGCCCACAACCCGCAAAATTGTGACTTTTTTGCATGCTGAGCACAAATGTCTACATTTACCCAAGGTGATCCAGTGTGCAGAACCTGCAAAATTGTGACCGTTTTACGTGCTGACCAAATATGTCTACATTTACCCAAAACTACACAGCGTTCACAACCGGCAAAATTGTGACCATTTTGCGCGCTGAACAAAAATGTCTACATTAAACCAAAATAACTCAGTGCGCAAAGCCGGCAAAAGTGCGACTGTTTTGCGCACTGGGCAAAATTGTCTACATTTACCCAAAATTACCAGCGCACACACCCCGGCAAAATTGTGACTGTTTTGCGCGCTGCGTAAAACAGCCTACATTTGCCCAAAATTACCCAACCCGCACAACCGGTAAAATTGTGATCGTTTTGCGTGCTGAACAAAACTATCTACATTTCCCCAAAATTAACCAGCGCGCACAACCGGAAAAATTGTGACAGTTTTGTGCGCTGCGCAAAAAATGTCTACATTTACCCAAAATTACCTAGCGTGCACAACCTTCAAAATTTGTGAGCGTTTTGCGCGCTGTGCAAAAATGTTTACATTTCCCCAAAATTGCCATGTGTGCACAACCGCCAATAATTGTGACCATTTTACGCAATGGATAAAAATGTCGACATTTATCCAAAATTATCTAGCGCGCACAGCCGGCAAAATTGTTACCGTTTTGCGCCCTGAGCAAAACAATATACATTTGCCCAAAATTACGCAGCGCGCATAGCCGGCAAAATTGAGACCGTTTTACGTGCCGAGCAAAACTGCCTACATTTGCCAAAAATTACCCAACGCGCACAATCGACAAAATTGTGACCATTTTTCGCGCTGAGCAAAAATGTCAACATTTTCCAAAAATTTCCCAACGCGCACAACCGGCAAAATTGTGATAGTTTTACGCTCTGAGCAAAACTGTCTACATTTGCCCAAAATTACCCAGTGCGCACAACCGGCAAAAATGTGATCGTTTTGCACGCTGGGCAAAACTGTCTACATATACCCAAAATTACGCCGTGTGCACAACCCGTAAAATTGTGACTGTTTTACGCGCTACGCAGATAATGTCTACATTTACCTAAAGTGACCCAGCGCGCACAACCTGCAAAATTGTGACCGTTTTGCAAGCTGACCAAATATGTCTACATTTACCCAAAGTGACTCTGGGCGCACAACCGGTAAAATTGTGACCGTTTTGCGCGCTGAGCTAAAATTTTTACATTTTTACCCAAATTACTCAGGGCGCACACCCGGCAAAATTGTGACCGTTTTGCGCGCTGGGGAAAACTGTCTACATTTACCCTAAATTACCAGCACGCACACCCGGCAAAATTGTGACCGTTTTGCGCGCGGGGCAAAACTGTCTACATTTACCCAAAATTGTGTTTTGAATCCAAAAGTAAATTTCGTGCCATTTTTCCGTAGAAAACATTGGTGACACGCTATCGGAAGCTCGGGAACGAAGATTGCGATCGTTTGAGGCCTAAAATTCCCTTCTTCCATAAGAAAGATCTAGGTAAGCCATAAATCGAAAAATACTTCAAACCTTCTATTTTGGGCAACCGTTGGGCAATTCCAATTGAAATTACGTGGGAATAGCGTAAACAATCTCCTCTCTACACAGAAACAACATTTACTCTCCATTTGACCTCATATTCCTCCAAAACTCCCACGAATTCTGTGCAAGTCGCAGAAATCAGAGATGGGTGCCATTGCTTGAGTTTTGAATCCAAGAGTAAATTCTTGTAGTTTTTCAGAAGAAAACGATGGTGACGCACTATCAGATGCTCATGAATAAAGAATTCTGTATTTTAAGGCCTAAAATGCCCTTCTTCGTCCATTAGATTGAGATAGGGCAGCCAGAAACTGAAAAATTCTTCAAACATGCTATTTTGGCCATTCAATGGACAATTCCAGTTGAAATTACATGGGAATATAGTAAACAACCTCCTCTCCGGATAGAAATAACGTTTACTCTCCATTTATCCTCATATTCCTCCAAAAGTCCCACGAATTCAGTGCGTGTCCCAGAAATCAGAGACGGGTGCAATGGCTTGTGTTTAGAATCCAAGAGTAAATTCGTGTAGTTTTCCGTAGAAAATAATGGTGACAAACTATCGGAGGCTCGGAACAGTTTTCGATCATTTGAGGCCTAGAATGCCCTCCTTCATCCATTAGAGAGAGCTAGGCCAGCCACAAACCAAAAAATGCTTGAAACCTTCTATTTTGGACAACCGTTGGGCAATTCCAATTGAAATTAAGTGGGAATAGAGTAAACAACACCCTCGCCGCATAAAAACAACGTTTACTCTCCATTTGTCCTCATATTCCTCCAAAACTCCCAAGAAAACCTAGAATGCCAGAAATCAGAGACATGTGCTTGTGTTTTGAATCCAACAGTAAATTCATGTAGTTTTTCGGTAGAAACCCTCGGTGACGTACTATCGGATGCTTACGAACGTATATTTCGATCGTTTGAGACCTAGAATGTCCTCCTTCATCTATTAGAGTGAGCTAAGGCAGCCAGAAACCGAAAAATGCTTCAAACATGCTATTATGGGCAACCATTAGGCAATTCTAATTGAAATTTCTTGGGAATAGAGAAAACAAACTCCTCTCCACATTGAAACGACGTTTACTCTCCATTTCTCCCCATATTCCTGCAAAACTCCCACGAATATTGTTTGGGTCCCAGAAATCAAAGACGTGTGCCAATGCTTGTGTTTTCCATCCAAGAGTAAATTTGGCTAGTTTTCGATAGAAAACGATGGTGACGTACTATCGAATGCTTAGGAGCGAATATTTCGATCGTTTGAGGCCTTGAATGCTCTCCTTCATCCATTAGAGTGAGCTAAGGTAGCCAGACATTGAAAAAATTTTCAAACCTGCTGTTATGGGCAACCATTGGGCAATTCCAATTGAAATTTCGTGGGAATAGAGGAAATAACCTCCTCTCCACATAGAAACAACGTTTACTCACCATTTCGATATTCCTCCAAAACTCCCATGAATACTGTTCGAGTTGCAGAAATCAGATACGGGTGCCATTACTTGTGTTTTACATTCAAGAATAAATTCTTGTAGGTTTTTTAGAAAAGGATTGTGAAGCACTATCGAAATCTTGGGAATGTATATTTCGATTTTTTTGAGGCCTTGAATGCCCTCCTCCATCCATTAGAGTGAGCTATGGCAACCAGAAACCGGAAAATGCTTCAAACATGCTATTATGGGCAATCGTTGGGCAATTCCAGTTGAAATTGCTTGGTAATAGAGTAAACAACCCCCTCTCCGCACAGAAATAACGTTTACTCTCCATTTGTCCTCATAGTCTTCCAAAAACTCCCAAGAAATCCGTGCGAGTCCCATAAATCAGAGACAAGTGCAATTGCTTATGTTTTGAATCCCAGAGTAAATTCGTGTAGTTTTTCGGTAGAAAACGAAGGTGACGTATTATTGGATGCTCAGGAAAGAATATTTCGATCGTTTCAGGCCTAGAATGCCCTCCCTCATCCATTAGAGTGAGCTAGGGCAAGCAGAAACCGAACAATGATTCAACCCGTCTTTTATGGGCAACCATTGGGCACTTCCGATTGAAATTTTATGGGAATAGAGAAAACAACCTCCTCTCTACATAAAAACAAAGGTTACTCTACATATCACATCATGTTCTTGCAAAACTCCCACGAATTCCGTTCGACTCCCAGAAATCAGAGATAGGTGCCATTGCTTGTGTTTTGCTTCCAAGAGTAAATTCTTGTAGTTTTTCGGTAGAAAACGATGGTGACGCACTATTGGAATCTGCTTCCAAGAGTAAATTCTTGTAGTTTTTCGGTAGAAAACGATGGTGACACACGATTGGAATCTCGGGAATGAAGATTTCGATCGTTTGAGGCCTAGAAAGCCCTCCTTCATCCATTAGGGAGAGCTAAGGCAGCTAGAAACTAAAAATGCTTCAATCCTGCTATAATGGGTAACTATTGGGCAATTCAAATTGAAATTTCGTGGAAATAGAGGAAACAACCTCCTCTCCACATAGAAACAACGTTTACTCTCCATTTCTCCTCATATTCTAGCAAAAGTCCCACCAATTCCGTTCGAGTCCCAGAAATCAGAGACGGGTACCATTGATTGTATTTTGCATCCAAGAGTAAATTCTTGTAGTTTTTCGGTAGAAAACGTTGGTGACGCACTACCAAAATCTTGGGAATGGAGATTTCAATCGTTTGTGGCCTAGAATACCCGCCTTGATCCAGTAGAAAGAGCAAAGGCAGCCAGAAACCAAAAAATGTTTTAAACCCGCTATAATGAGCAACCTTTGGGCAATTCCAATTGAAATTTCGTGGGAATAGAGGAAACAACCTCCTCTCCGCATAGAAACAACGTTTACTCGTCATTTATCCTCATATTCCTCCAAAACTCCCACGAATTTTGTGCTGAGTCCCAGAAATCAGAGACGGGTGCAATGTCTTGTGTTTTGAATCCAAGAGTAAATTCATGCAGTTCTCCGTAGAAAACGATGGTGACATGTAATTGGAAGCTCGGAACAAAGTTTTCGATCGTTTGAGGCCTAGAATGCCCTCATTCATCCATTAGAGAGAGCTAGGCAGCCACAAACCAAAAAATGATTTAAACCTTCTCTATTTTGGACAAACGTAGGGTAATTCCAGTTGAAATTACGTGGGAATAGAGTAAAAACCCCACTCGCCGTATAAAAACAACGTTACTCTCCATTTATCCTTATATTCTTCCAAAAACTCCCAAGAAATCCCTGCGAGTCCCAGAAATCAGAGATGGATGCCATTGCTTGTGTTTTGAATCCAAGAGTAAATTCTTGTAGTTTTTCGGTAAAAAACGATGTGACGCTTTATTTTGGGCAATCGTTAGGCAGTTCCAAATGAAATTTTGTCGGAATAGAGGAAACAACCTCCTCTCCTTATAGAAACAACATTTACTCTCATATGTCCTCATATTTCTCCAAAACTCACACGAATTCCATGCGAGTCCCAGAAATCAGAGATATGTGCAATTGCTTGTGTTTTGAATTCAAGAGTAAATTTCGTGTAGTTTTACCATAGAAAACATTGGTGACACGCTATCGGAAGCTCGGAAATGAAGATTTCAATCGTTTGAGGCCTAAAATTCCCTTATTCATCCATTTGAAAGAGCTAGGTAAGCCATAAACCGAAAAATACTTCAAACCTTCTATTTTGGGCAACCGTTGAGCAATTCCAATTGAAATTACGTGGGAATAGCGTAAACAACCTCCTCTCTACACAGAAACGACATTTACTCTCTATTTGACCTCATATTCCTCCAAAACTCTCACGAATTCTGTGCGAGTCCTAGAAATCAGTGACGGATGACATTGCTTTTGTTTTGAAACCAAGAGTAAATTCTTGTAGTTTTCAGAAGAAAACGATGGTGACACACTATCAGATGCTCATGAATAAAGACTTCTATGGTTTAATGCCTAAAAATCCCTTCTTCAGCTATTAGAGTGAGATAGGGTAGCAAGAACCCGAAAAATGCTTCAAACATGCTATTTTGGCCATTCAATGGACAATTCCAGTTGAAATTACATGGGAATAGAGTAAACAACCTCCTCTCCGCATAGAAATAACGTTTACTCTCCATTTATTATCATATTCCTCCAAAATTCCCACAAATTCCGTGCGACTTACAGAAATTAGAGACGAGTGTAGTGGCTTGTGTTTTGAATCCAAGAGTAAATTCGTATAGTTTTCCGTAGAAAACGATGGTGACACACTATCGGAAGCTCGGAACGAAGTTTTCGATCGTTTGAGGCCTAGAATGCCATCCTTCATCCATTAGTGAGAGCTAGGGCTGGCACAAACCAAATGCTTGAAACCTTCTATTTTGGACAACCGTTGGGCAATTCGAATTGAAATTACGTTGGAATGGAGTAAACAACACCCTCGCCGCATAAAAACAACATTTACTCTTCATTTGTCCTCATATTCCTTCAAAACTCCCAAGAAATCTGTGCGAGTCCCAGAAATTAGAGACGTGTGCTTGTGTTTTGAATCCAACAGTAAATTCATGTAGTTTTTCGATAGAAAACGTTGGTGATGTGCTGTTGGATGCTTACAAATGTATATTTCTATCGTTTTGAGACCAAGATGCCATCCTTCATCCATTAGAGTGAGCTAAGGCAGCCAGAAACCGAAAAATGCTTCAAACATGCTATTATGGGCAACCATTGGGCAATTCTAATTGAACTTTCTTGGGAATAGAGAAAACAACCTCCTTTCCACTTTGAAACGACGTTTACTCTCCATTTCTCCCCATATTCCTGCAAAACTCCCACGAATACTGTTTGAGTCCCAGAAATTAGAGACGTGTGGTACAACCAGTGTTTTCCATCCAAGTGTAAATTCGGGTAGTTTTAGGTAGAAAACGATGGTCACATACTATCAAATGCTTAGAAACGAATATTTCGATCGTTTGAGGCCTAGAATGCTCTCCTTCATCCATTAGAGTGAGCTAAGGCAGCCAGACACTGAAAAATTCTTCAAACCTGCTATTATGGGCAACCATCGGGCAATTCCAATTGAAATTTCATGGGAATAGAGGAAACAACCTCCTCTCCATATAGAAACAGCGTTTACTCTCTCCATTTCTCCTCATATTCCTCCAAAACTCCCACGAATACCATTTGAGTCGCAGAAATCAGAGACGAGTGCCATTACTTGTGTTTTGCATTCAAGAATAAATTCTTGTAGGTTTTCAATAGAAAAGGATTGGGATGTAGTATCAGAATTTCAGAAATGAAGATTTCGATTTTTTGAGGCCTTGAATGCCCTCCTTCATCCAGTAGAGTGAGCTATGGCATCCAAAAACTGGAAAATGCTTCAAACATGATATAATGGGCAACCGTTGGGCAATTCAAGTTGAAATTGTGGGAATAGAGTAAACAACCCCCCTCTCCGCACAGAAACAACGTTTACTCATGCTCTTAGAACCAGAAATCTCAGGGTGTACTATAGGTATAGGGGAAAGAGTTCATTGAAATGAAAGCGATCTCACTTGACGAGAACAAGGAAAGAGACTATACGGTCGCCCCTCTCTCCCTACTATAGACTTCGGTACAAGGCGAGGTGACTATAAGCGTCAAGTGATATATTAAGTTTATCCACCGCTTTCTTTGGGATAATGTTTTAAAGTCTATAGTTCACGCGTTTGTTTCTGAGATAGATACGAGGGCTTAACATCGCCTTATCTTATACCCGAAAGTCTCTATCGTTTTCTTTGTCTGTTAAGCCGCACAGCGTTGGGACTTCCTAATAGTCTTCCAAAACTCCCAAGAAATCCATGCGAGTCCCAGAAATCAGATACAAGTGCAATTGCTTGTGTTTTAAATCCAAGAGTAAATTCGTGTAGTTTTTAAGTAGAAAACGATGGTGACGTATTATCGGATGCCCATGAACGAATATTTCGATTGTTTGAGGTCTAGAATGCCCTCCTTCTTTCATTTGAGTGAGCTAGGGCAGCCAGAAATCGAAAAATTCTTCAAACATGCTATTATGGGCAACCGTTGGGCAATTCCTATTGAAATTTCGTGGAAATAGAGATAACAACGTACTCTCCACATAGAAACAACGTTTACTCTTCATTTCTCCTCATATTCCTCCAAAACTCCCAAATGCCGTTCAAGTCCTAGAAATCAGAGACGGGTGCCATTACTTGTGTTTTGCATCCAAGAGTAAATTCGTGTAGTTTTTCAGTAGAAAACGATGGTGACGTACTATCGGATGCTCATGAACTAATATTTCGATCGTTTGAGGCCTAGAATGCCCTCCTTCATCCATTAGAGTGAGCTAAGGGAGCCAAAAACTGAAAAAATGCTTCAAACCTTCTATTATTGGCAATCATTGGGCAATTCCAATTAAAATTTCATGGGAATGGAGGAAACAACCTTCTCTCTACATAGAAACAACGTTTACTCTCTATTTCTCCTCATATTTCTCCAAAACTCCCACGAATATTGTTTGAGTCTCAGAAATCAGAGACGGGTGCCATTACTTGTGTTTTGCATCCAAGAATAAATTCTTGTAGTTTGTCTGTAGAAAACGAAGGTGACGCACTATCGGATGCTCATGAATGAAGACTTCGATAGATTAAGGCCTAAAATGCCCTTCTTCATCCATTAGAGTGAGCTAGGGCAGGCAGAAACCGGAAAATACTTCAAACCTATTATTATGGGCAACCAGTGGGCAATTGAAATTGCGTGGGAATAGAGGAAAGAACATTCTCTCCGCATAGAACAACGTTTTCTCTCTATTTGTCCTCATATTCCTCCAAAAATCTCATGAATTCCGTGCGAGTCTCGGAAATCAGAGATGGGTGCCATTGCTTATGTTTTGAATCCATGAGTTTAAATTCTTGTAGTTTTTGGGTAGAAAACGATGGTGATGCTCTATCGGAAGCTCATGAACAAAGATTTCAAATGTTTGAGCCCTACAATGCCGTCCTTCGTCCATTAGAGTGAGGTAGGGCAGCCAAAAGCTGAAAAATGTTTCAAACCTGCTATTTCGGGCTACCGTAGGGCAGTTCCAATTGAAATTTTGTGGGAATAAAGGAAACAACCTCCTCTCCACATAGAAATAAAGGTTACTCTCCATTTTTCTCATATTACTCCAAAACTCACACGAATTTCCTGCGAGTCACAGAAATCAGAGACATATGCAATTGCTGGTGTTTTGAATCCAAGAGTAAATTTCGTGTAGTTTTTTCCGTAGAAAATAGTGGTGACGTACTATCGAAAGCTTGGAAACGAAGATTTCGATCGTTTGAGGCCTAGAATTCCCTCCTTTATCCATTAGAGAGAGCTAAGTCAGCCATAAACTGAAAAATTCTTCAAACCTTCAATGTAGGGCAACTGTTGGGCAATTCCAATTGAAATTAAATGGGAATAGAGTAAACAACCTCCTCTCTAGATAGAAACAACGTTTACTCTCCATTTGTCCTCATAATCCTCCAAAACTCCCACGAATTCCGTGCGAGTCATGGAAATCAGGGACGCATACCATTGCTTGTGTATTGAATCCAAGAGTAAATTCTCGGATGCTCATGAATGAAGAATTCGATAGTTTAAGGCCTAAAATACCCCTCTTCATCCATTAGAGTGAGCTAGGGCAGCCAGAAACCGAAAAACACTACAAACCTGCTATTTTGGGCAACCCTTGGGTAATTCCAATTGAAATTACTTGGGAATAGAGTAAACAATCTATAACGTTTAGAAGATTTCGATCATTTGAGGCTTG
>CM061132.1:68106969-68124298 GCA_030789695.1 Scilla litardierei
TTCGGAAGCTCATGAACAAAGATTTCAAATGTTTGAGCCCTACAATGCCGTCCTTCGTCCATTAGAGTGAGGTAGGGGCAGCCAGAAGCTGAAAAATGTTTCAAACCTGCTATTTCGGGCTACCGTAGGGCATTTCCAATTGAAATTTTGTGGAAATAAAGGAAACAACCTCCTCTCCACATAGAAATAAAGGTTACTCTTCATTTTTTTCATATTACTCTAAAACTCACACGAATTTCCTGCGGGTCACAGAAATCAGAGACATATGCAATTGCTGGTGTTTTGAATCCAAGAGTAAATTTCGTGTAGTTTTTCCGTAGAAAATAGAGGTGACGTACTATCGAAAGCTTGGAAATGAAGATTTCGATCGTTTGAGGCCTAGAATTCGATCCTTCATCCATTAGAGAGAGCTAGGTCAGCCATAAACTGAAAAATGCTTCAAACCTTCAATTTAGGGCAACTGTTGGGCAATTCCAATTGAAATTACTTGGGAATAGAGTAAACAACCTCCTCTCCAGATAGAAACAACGTTTACTCTCCATTTGTCCTCATAATCCTCCAAAACTCCCACGAATTCCGTACGAGTCACGGAAATCAGGGACGCATGCCATTGCTTGTGTAATCCAAGAGTAAATTCTCAGATGCTCATGAATGAAGAATTCGATAGTTTAAGGCCTAAAATACCCCTCTTCATCCATTAGAGTGAGCTAGGGCAGCCAGAAACCGAAAACACCACAAACCTGCTATTTTGGGCAACCCTTGGGTAATTCCAATTGACATTACTTGGGAATAGAGTAAACAAACTATAACGTTTACTCTCCAGTTGTCCTCAAATTCCTCCAAAAACTCGCTCGAAATCCGTGCGAGTCCCAGAAATCAAAGACGGGGGCAATTGCTTGTGTTTTGAATCCATGAGTAAATTCGTGTAGTTTTTCAGTAGAAAACGATGGTGACGCATCATCGGAAGCTCAGGAACAAAGATTTCGATCGTTTGAGACCTAGAATTCCCTCCATCTGTTAGAGAGAGGTAGGGCAGCCAGAAATCGAAAAATGCTTCAAACCTGCTATTAAGGGCAACCATTGCGCAATTCCATTTGAAATTATGTGGTAATAGAGGAAACAGCCTCCTATCAGCATAGAAACAACGTTTACTCTCTATTTGTCCTTATATTCCTCCAAAACTTCCACAAAATCTGTGCGAGTCCCAGAAATCAGAGACGGGTGCAATTGCGTGTGTTTTAAATCCCAGAGTAAATTCATGTAGTTTTTCGGTAGAAAACAATGGTGACGTACTATCGGAAGCTCAGGGACGAAGATTTCGATCATTTGAGGCTTGGAAACTTTCCTTCATCCATTAGAGATAGCTAGGACATCCGGTAACCGGAAAATGATTCAAATCTTCTATTTTGGGAAATCGTTGGTCAATTACAATTGAAATTACATGGGAATAGCGCAAACAACCTCCTTTCTAAATACAAACAATGTTTACTCTCCATTTGACCTCTTATTCTTCCAAAACTCGCACAAAATCCGTACGAGTCCCAGAAATCAGAGACGGGTGCAATTGCTTGTGTTTTGAATCCAATAGTAAGTTCTTGTAGTTTTTGAAGAAAACGATGGTGATGCACTATCGAAAGCTTAGGAACAAAAATTTCGATCGTTTGAGGCCTAGAATGCCATCCTTCATCCATTACAGTGAGTTAGGACAACCAGAAACCGAGAAATGCTTCAAACATGCTATTTTGGGTAACCGCTGGGCAAATTCCAATTGAAACTACGTGGGACTATAGAAACAACCTCCTCTCTACAGAGAAACAATGCTTACTCTCTATTTATCTTCATATTCCTCCAAAACTCACACGAATTCCGTGCGAGTCCCAGAAATCAGAGACGGATGTAATTGCTGGTGTTTTGAATCCAAGATCGTGTAGTTTTTCTGTAGAAAACGATGGTGACACACTTTTGGAAGCTTGGAACGAAGATTTCGACCGTTTGAGGCATAGAATGCCCTCCTTCATCCATTCGAGAGAGCAAGGTCAGTCAGAAACCGAAAAATGCTTTAAACCTTTTATTTTGGGCAACTGTTGGGTAATTCCAATTGAAAATTACGTGGGAATAGAATAAACAACCCCATGTCCGCATAGAAACAAATTTTACCCTCCATTTCTCCTCATATTGCTCCAAAACTCCCAAGAAATTTGTGCGAGTCCTAGAAATCCGAGACGGGTGCAATTGCTTGTGTTTTGAATCCAAGAGTAAATTCGTGTAGTTTTTCAGTAGAAAACGATAGTGACGCAGTATCGGATGCTCAGGAACGAATATTTCGATTGTTTGAGACCAAAAATGCCATCCTTCATCATTAGAGTGAGCTAGGGCATCTAGAAACTGAAAAATGATTCAAACCTGCCCTTATGGGCAACCATTGGGCAATTGCAATTGAAATTTTGTGGGAATAGAGGAAACAACCTCCTCTCCACATAGAAACAATATTTTACTCTCCATTTGTCCTCATATTCCTCCAAAACTTCCACGAATTCCGTTCAAGTCCCAGAAATCAAAGACGGGTGCAGTTGCTTGTGTTTTGAATCCCAGAGTAAATTCGTGTAAATTTCAGTAGAAACTAATGGTGACGTACTATCGAAAGCTCAGAAACAAAGACTTCGATCGTTTAAGGCATAGAATGCCCTCCTTCATCCATTAGAGAGAGCTAAGGTAGCCAAAAACCGAAAAATGCCTCAGACCTTCTATTATGGGCACTGTTGGGCCATTCCAATTGAAATTTCGTGGAAAGTAAACAACATCCTATCCGCATAGAAACAACATTTACTCTCCATTTGTCCTCAAATTCCTCCAAAACTCCCACAAATTTTCGTCTGAGACCTAGAAATCACAGACCGGGGGGGGGGGGGGGGGGGGGTCATTGCTTGTGTTTTGAATCCTTTACTAAATTGTTGTAGTCTTATGGTAGAAAACAATGGTGACGCACTATGGATGCTCAGGAATGAAGACTTCGATTGTTTGAGGCCTAGAATGCCCTCCTTTATCTAGTAGAGTGAGCTAGGAAGACAAAAACCGAAAAATTCTTCAAACCTGCTATTTTGGGCACCGTTGGGCAATGCCAATTGAAATCAATTAGGAATAGAGTAAACTACCATCACTTCAAATAGAGACAATGTTTATTCTCCTTTTGTACACATATTCCTCCAAAACTCACACGAAATCCATGCGAGTCCCAGAAATCAGAGACGGGTGCAAATTTCTTGTGTTTTGTATTCTAGAGTAAATTACAGTAGTTTTTCGGAAGAAAACGATGGTGACGCACTATCGAAAGCTCAGGGACAAATATTTCGATCGTTTGAGGTTTAAAATGTCCTCCTTCATCTATTAGAGACAGCTAGGGCAGCCAGAAACCGAAAAAATCCTTCAATCCTTCCTTTATGGCAACCATTGGGAAGTACAAAATGAAATTGCATGGGAATTGAGTAAACAACATCCTCTCCAAATAGAAACAATGTTTACTCTTCATTTGTCCTTATATTCCTCCAAAACGCGCACGAAATCTGTGTGAGTCCCAGAAATTAGAGACGGGTGCAATTGCTTGTGTTTTGAATCCCAACATAAATTCGTGTAGTTTTTCGGTAGAAACGAAGGTGACACACTATTGAAAGCTTAGTGACGAAGATTTCGATCGTTTGAGGCATAGAATGCCATCATTCATCCATTAGAGAGAGATAGAGCAGCTAGAAATCGTTGGGCAACCGTTGGACAATTACAGTTGAAATTACGTGGGAATAGAGTAAATAACATCCTCTCCGCATAGAAACAACATTTACTCTCCATTTTTCATATACCTCCAAAACTCCCGCGAAATCCATGTGAGTGCCAAAAATCAGAGAAGGGTATAATTGCTTGTGTTTTGAATCCCAGATTAAATTCGTGAAGTTTTTCGGTAGTAAAAGATGGTGACGCACTATCGGAAGCTCAGGAACAAAAATTTCGATCGTTTGAGGCCTAGAATGCCCTCCATCATCAATTAGAGTGAGATAGGGCAGTCAAAAACCGAAAAATGCTTCAAACCTGCTATTATGGGCAACCATTGGGCAACTCCAATTGAAATTGCGCGGGAATAGAGGAAACAACCTCCTCTCTACATAGAAACAACTTTTACTCTCAATTAGTCCTCATATTCCTCCAAAACTCCCACAAAATCCGTGCGAGTCCCAGAAATCAGAGACATGTGCAATTGCTTTTGTTTTGAATCCAAGAGTAAATTCTTGTATTTTTTGTAGAAAATGATTGTGACACACTATGCAAGCTCAAGAATGAAGATTTCAATCGTTTGAGCCCTAGAATGCCCTCCTTCATCCATTATAGTGAGCTAGGGCAGTCGAAAACCGAAAAATGCTACAAACTTGCTAGTATAGGTAACTGTTGGGCAATTCCAATTGAAATTACGTGGGAATAGAGAAAACAACCTCCACACCTCTTAGTAACAACGTTTACTCTCCATTTTTCCTCATATTCCACCAAAACTCCCAGAAATCAGAGACAGTTTCCATTGTTTGTGATTTGAATTCAAAAGTAAATTCTTGTAATTTTTCGGTAGAACACGATGGTGACACGCTATCGCTCAAGAACGAAGATTTCTATTGTTTGAAGCCTACAATGACATCCTTTGTCCATTAGAGTGAGCTAGATCAGCCAGAAACCCAAAAATGCTTCAAACTTGCTATTTTGGGCAACCGTGGGGTAATTCCAATTGAAATTTCGGGGGAATAGATGAAACAACCACCTCCCTGCATAGAAACAATGTTTACTCTCCATTTGTCCTCATATTCCTACAAAACTCCCACGAATTCTGTGCGAGTCCCAGAAATCAGAAACGGGTGCAATTACCTTGTGTTTTGAATCAAAGAGTAAATTCGTGTAGTTTTTCGGCAGAAAATGATGGTGACACACTATCAGAAGCTCAAAAACAAAGATTTCGATCGTTTAAGGCCTAGAATGCATACATTCATCCATTAGAGAGAGCTAGGGTAGCCAGAAACTGAAAAATGCTTCAAACCTTCTATTTTGGGCAATCGTTGGCCAATTCCAATTGAAATTTCTTGGGAATAGAGTAAATAGCCTCCAATCTCCTCCACTCTGCCTAGAAAGAATGTTTACTCTCCATTTATCCTCATATTCGTCCAAAACTCTCACGAATTCCGAGCATGTCCCAGAAATCAAAGACGGACGCCATTGCTTGTGTTATGAATCCAAGAGTAAATTCATGTAGTTTTTCGGTAGAAAAAGATGGTTACGCATTATCGGAGGCCCAGGAAGGAAGAGTTCGATTGTTTGAGGCCTTAAATGCCCTCCTTCATCCAATAGAGTAAGCTAGGGCAGCCAGAAACCGAAAATTGCTTCAAACATGCAATTATAGGCAACCATTGGGCAATTCCAATTGAAATTGCCTGGGAATATAGGAAACAACCTCCTCTCTGCATGGAAACATCGTTACTATCTATTTGTTCTCATATTCCTCCAAAACTCCCATGAATTTTGTGCGAATTCCAGAAATTAGAGATGGGTGCCATTGCTTGTGTTTTGAATCCAAAAGTAAATTCTTGTAGTTTTTGGTAGAAAACGAGAGTAAATTCTTGTAGTTTTTGGTAGAAAAATGATTGTGACGCACTATTGGATGCTCATGAACAATGATTTCGAATGTTTGAGCCCTAAAATGCCATCTTTCGTCTATTAGAGTGAGCTAGGGCAGCCAGAAGCCGAAAAATTCTTCAGACCTGCTATTTTGGGCAACCGTTGGGCAGTTCCAACTGAAATTTTGTGGGAATAGAGGAAATAACCTCCTCTCCACATAGAAATAACGTTTACTCTCCTTTTGTCCTTATATTCCTCCAAATCACACGAATACCATACGAGTCCTAGAAATCAGAGACATGTGCAATTGCTTGTGTTTTGAATCCAAGAAAAAATTTCGTGTAGTTTTTCTATGGAAAACATTGGTTACACACTATCGGAAGATCAGGAACGAAGATTTCGATCGTTTGGAGTCTAGAATTCCCTCCTTCATCCATTAGAGAGAGCTAGGTCAGCCATAGACCGAAAAATTCTTCAAACCTTTTATTTTGGGCAACCATTGGGCAATTCCAATTGAAATTACGTGGGAATAGAGTAAAAAACATTCTATCCACATAGAAACAACATTTATTCTCCATTTGTCCAGATAATACTCCAAAACTCACACAAATTCTGTGCGAGTCCCAGAAATCAGAGACGGGTGCAATTATTTGTGTCTTGAATCCAAGAGTAAATTCTTATAGTTTTTCCGTAGAAAACGATGGCGACACACTTTTTGGAAGCTTGGAACGAAGACTTCGATCGTTTGAGGCATAGAATGACATCCTTCATCCATTATAATGAGCTAGGGTAGCCAGAAACCGAGAAATGCTTCAAACAAGCTATTTTGGGTAACCGCTGGGCAAATTTCAATTGAAACTACGTGGGAATAGGGGAAACAACCTCCTCTCCACATAGAAACAACGTTTACTCTCCATTTGTCCTCATATTGATCCAAAATACACACAAATTCTGTGCGAGTCCCAGAAATCAGAGACGGGTGCAATTGCTTGTGTTTTGAATCCAAGAGTAAATTCGTCCATTTTTCCGTAGAAAACGATGGTGACACACTTTTGGAGCTTGAAACGAAGATTTCGATCGTTCGAGGCAATAGAATGCCCTCCTTCATCCATTCGAGAGAGAAAGGGCAGCCAGAAACCAAAAAAATGCTTCAAACCTTCTATTTTGGGCAACTGTTGGGCAATTCTAATTGAAATTACGTGGGAATTAAACAACCCCCTCTCTGCATAGAAACAAAGTTTACTCTCCATTTCGCCACATATTCCTCCAAAACTCCCAAGAGATTTGTGCAAGTCCTAGAAATCTGAGACTGGTGCAATTGCTTGTGTTTTGAATCCAAGAGTATAGTTTTTCAGTAGAAAACGATAGTGACGAAGTATCGAATGCTCAGGAACGAATATTTCGATCATTTGATGCCTAAAATGACATCATTCATAAGGCAGCCAGAAACCAAAAAATGCTTCAGACTTGTTATTAAGGGCAACCATTGGGCAATTGCAATTAAAATTTCGTGGGAATAGAGGAAACATCATCCTCTCCACATAGAAACAACGTTTACTGTCCATTTGTCCTCATAACCTACAAAACTCCCACGAATTCTGTGCGAGTCCCAGAAATCAGAGACGTGTGTCATTGATTGTATTTTGAATTCAAGAGCAAATTCTTGTAGTTTTTCTTTAGAAAACGATGGTGACGTACTATTGAATGCTCAGGAACGAAGATTTCGATCGTTTGAGGCTTAGAATGCCCTCCTTCATCCATTAGAGTGAGCTAGGACAGCCAAAAACCGAAAAATGCTTCAACATGCTTTATGGGCAACCATTGAGCAATTCTAATTGAAATTTCGTGGGAATAGAGGAAACAACCTCCTCTTCGCATAGAAACAATGTTTACTCTCTATTTGTCCTCATATTCCTCCAAAACTCCAACAAAATCCGTGCGAGTCTCAGAAATCAGAGACTGATGCAATTGCTTGTGCTTTGAATTCCAGAGTAAATTCTTGTAGTTTTTCGGTAGAAAATGATGATGATGCACTACCGAAAGCTCGGAAACAAATATTTCGATCGTTTAAGGCCTAGAATGTCCTCCTTCATCCATTAGAGAGAGCTAGGGCAGCCAGAAACCGAAAAATACCTCAAACCTTCTATTTTGGGCAGCTGTTGGGCAATTCCAATTGAAATTTCGTGGGAATAGACTAAACAACATTCTATTCGCATAGAAACAACATTTACTCTCCATTTGTCCTCAAATTCCTCGAAAACACCGACGAATTTCGTCCGAGTCCCAGAAATCACAGACGGGGGCCATTGCTTGTGTTTTGAATCCCTGAGTAAATTGTTGTAGTTTTACGGTAGAAAACTATGGATGCTCAGGAATGAAGACTTCAATTGTTTGAGGCCTAGAATGCCCTCCTTTATCTAGTAGAGTGAGCTAGGGCAGCCAGAGACCGAAAAATGCTTTAAACATGCTATTTTGGTCACCGTTGGGCAATTCCAAATGAAATTACTTAGGAATAGAGTAATAAATCATCTCTTTTTTGGATACAACGGAAAATAGAAGGAGGCCATAAACTCAGCTCACATTAAGGCCCCTAACAAAACCTACCCCACGGGCATCCGCCTCCAGAAACTCCAGAATTTCCCTTGGGGGATACAGATGAACCAAATAATCCGAATCCAAAGCGCTCCAATGTCTGCAAGGAGATCAGCACAATGTATGCCCTCCCAAAAAGAATGACCCACTTCCACACTCCAATCTCTTCACATGAGCAATCGGATATCTTCCACCAAAGCCGATAACGGATGCAGAGACGATCCCTTTCCAAAAATCAAATTAATAGCACACAATGAATCAGATGCGCAAACAATTTTCCTGAACCCCTCCTTCCAAGCCATCTCCAACCCAATCCTAAGCGCATGTAACTCAGCAGTTAGGTTAGAGGTGATCCCCAGAAATGCTGAGAAGACCCTCTGCCATATACCCAAGTGATTCCAGAAAATACCCCCAGCTCCTACTGCTCCTGGATTACCCTTCGAAGATCCATCAACATCTAATTTGATCCAACCCTCCAAAGGAGGATGCCAATACACCAGCAACGGCGAGACTTCTGATTTTTTACAAGGAAAACAATTTCTAACAATTTCATTCATCTCCATGAAATACCCCTGAATAAGCCCATCTCATCCACCTGCTCCCTACTAGATTGGAAAATGTCCTTACATCTCTTAACCCCAAATGCACCAGATCACTGTGGCAAACAGAATCCTGCACTTACTATCTCCTCTAATTTTCAGACCATCTTCAAGCTAGGGTCTAACCAACATACTAAAGACTTCCTATTGCTCCTCTCTAGAAACCAGCACACTCCAAACTCTCTTAGTGCTGGGGCAATCCCTCAAAGCATGAAGGATATTCTCCTCAGTAGCCATGCAAATCCCACATATTGCCAAGTCAGATATCCCTCTGTTAAATCTTAATAGATTTGTCATAATCATTCGTGCCCCTGATCACCAACCACAGAAAAGCATGCCATCTTGCAGGAATAGGAATTTTCCATAGCCAAGACAGATCTTCCTCTTCACAGCTTCCTGCATCATCTAACAAAGGGAGATAGCTCCCTCTTCACAGCTTCCTGCATCATCTAACAGAGCAAGATAAGCTGATTTAGTATTAAAATTACCATCACTTGACCACTTCCAGATAAGAGTGTCCTCCTGAAAACAGAACCTAGGAAGAGGGCAAGCCAATATTCTCAATGCAACAACATCAGGGAGCCACTCCAATAACTTAACAATATCACATCTCCCAGATGGCAGGATGAATTCACTTACTCTAGCATTAGCATTCACATCACTCAATTGCTAAGTATAGACTGAGATAAGAGGCTCCCCAACCCAAGAATCTTTCCAAAACAAAGTGGACTCACCTAATCCAATCCTTCTTGTTAACCCTCTACCAAGACTCTTCATACCAACCATCAGAGATTTAAAAGTAGAAGACCATTCAGAATGAAACTTATTCAACCTCTCAGCAAACGATACAACATTACCCATAATACTGTACTTGGACGTGACAGTCTTCACCCAAACACTGTTGGGTCTCCTCTCTCCATGCCAGACTTTGAAGCAACACATTGTTATGCTCCTTCATTGAACGAAGCTCTAAGCCACCCAACTTTTTGGGTTTACAACCCACTGTCCATTTAACAAGATGCATCTTCTTCACACCTGGGCTACTCCCCCCCACAGAAAAGCCTTGTTGGCTTTATCAATCTCTTTCAAAGAGTGCTCAGGCAACTTAGCTGTCAACATGGAATAAGTAGGAATCGCAGAAGTCACAGACTGTATCAGCGTCTTCCTTCCTGCAAGACTCAGAAGCTTAGCCTTCCAACCCGCAAGCTTCAAGCTAACTTTCTCCACTATGCTTCTGTAGGTGAGCTTCGTCACCCTTCCATGAACTAAAGGCACGCCAAGATACTTACACAGATCCATCGTAGGAGATATTCCCAATGTCCTGCCAACATGCTTCCTACTAGCCACAAAACATTTAGACTTCCCCAGACTGATCTTAGGCCCAAATGCCAAACAAAAAGAGTCCAAAATACTTCTCATCACAGAAGCTTGGCTGAATGATGCCTTGCCAAAAAGAAAAAGATCATCCGCAAACAATAAATGAGAAAATTCAGGGTCGCCATTACGAAAAACAATTGGTTTCCACTTCTTCTTCAACACAAATCTTGAATCATCAACCCCCAACCTCTCCATACACAAAACAAACAGATACAGGCTGATGGGATCTCCTTGTCTCAAGCCTCTCTGAGGTTTAGACCAACTTGTGGGTTGCCCATTCCACAAAACAGCTGAGAGAGGAGAAGTCACACAAAACATGATAAGCTTCATCCACTTAGCAGAAAACCCAAACAATTGCAGTGTCTCCTCCAAAAAATCCCAATTAACTCTGTCATAAGCCTTCTCAAGATTAATCTTTACAGCCAGCAGACCCTCTTTACTTTTCGATCTTCTGATGGTGTGAATAAGCTCCTGCGCAATGATGATATTATCCTATGCTTGTCTACCAGTGATAAAACTCACTTGACATGGGCTAACCAACTCTTGCATTAAGCCTACTAAGTCTACCAACAAGAACTTTATTGATAATCTTGTAGGCCGCCGGAATGAGACTAATCGGTCTGAATTTGTGAATCAATTCAGGGTGAAGAACTTTAGGAATGAGAACAATGAGTGTTCTATTGATAACACAATCAAACTCACCTCTCCTCAAAGCATTTATGACCAAAGAAACCAAAGAGGACTTCACCAGAGGCCAGGATTCTTGGAAAAAACCCACAAGTAAACCATCAACTCATGGAGCTTTCCACGGCTGCATATGAAACATCGCAGCCTTCACTTCCTCTTCTTTCACGTCACCATCCATGATTAACTTCTCTTCCAACCCAATTGAAGGACAAAACATAGGAGGGAGCTTAGATCCACCCATAGAGTCCTCCGAAAATAGCTTCTTGAAAAAAGAGAAACGGAAATTTTGGAGAGATGAGGGGTCCGAAACCCAATTACCCTTCTCATCCTTGAGGAGCTTGAATTTTAACCTTCTTCGTTTGCATAGAGTAGAAAGATGGAAGAATCTAGTATTGTGATCCCCCTGAGACACCCATAAGCACTGTTACGCCTATTTGACCGAGACCCAAAAGACACGAGCCCAGGAGCCCGACTACTGGTCGAGAGCCCATCTGCATCCTCAAGCCCATTCTACAAAGGCCCTATAAGGGATCTTCTCGAATGTCGCTCCGACCCGGCCCCGATAACCCGCTGGTCACTCGCCCACTCCTGCGAAAACCGCTCCCCCGGACGCGCGACCACTAAATGGCGGTAATGGGGAGGTGCTGGCATGGCGAAGAGAGCGGCGGCGAGGGGGCGGATTGATGGGGCACGATCGAGGGCGGGCGTGGGACGTGGGCCAGAGGCAATCACGCTGGGAGCTCTACAAAAGGGCTAGGAAGACGGCGAAGAAAGGGACCGCATCTCAGGTATCTAAAACCTAAGGTACTCCATCAACGACCTGGCTCCCCCATCCTATCTCCTTCCTCCCCCGCTCGCCCCGTGAGACGCCGTTCCGATCTCCTCACGAGTCGAACCGTCTCCGCCGGGCCTCCTCTTTCAGATCTCTATCTGACTTAGGCATCGGAGGGGATTTGGCCAGAACCTAGGTCCGGCCCCCTGACGAGCGTTCTCGTCTACGCAGGTGGACAGCTGATCAACGGGCCGAGGCTCCCCCTCGCCCCTCTCCAACCTCACAGTCAACTGGACGAGTGAGGCTTACCCTCACCGTCCGTCAGGCGAGGCCGAGCGCATCCTGCCGAGGCCGAGCGTCTCGACCCGGGCCGAGGCTTCCCCTCGCCCTTCGCCGAACACGCATCTAGCTGGGTGACTGAGGCTACCCCTCGTCGTCCTACCTCCGAGGCCTTGCTCGTCTGTCCGAGGCCGAGCGTCTTAACCAGGGCCGAGGCTTCCCCTCGCCCCATCTACACCGATTCGAAGCCCCCGAGGGACCCAAGCGGGCCCCTTGACCACGTTGACCGGGTTCTCCACGGTCAACGCTTTGTAGTGAGAAAACACTCTGAAACATCTGGCGCCGTCTGTGGGAAACGAAAACCGTCCCACGAAGCAGCAAACCACACCAACAATGGCACGAGCCAGCAACGGAAGGAAGCGCATGCCCCCCATCCCGGAGGAGGGGAATGGCGCATCAAACGGCAACCCCGAGGACACGCCCGTCGGCGGCCACCCCGCCCTCTCACCCGAAGAGACCGGCGGCTCAGAACTGGCCACGCAGGGACAGCTCCGCGCCCTGGCTCAGGAGACCAACGCGAGCCTCCGGACGTTGGTCGCGACGGTTCAGCAGCTCGTTGGCCCTGCGCCGTCCAACGGAGGCACGTTGGACGATAGCCATCGATGGGCGGGGGGTCCCCCGCACTTGCGGTCCGCCGTGGTCGACGACCACGGGACCCAGAAACCGAAGGGACGGAGGGCGAATCGATGACGGCATCATCTCGTCGGTCACGATCGTCCCGCCACAGGAGAAGCGAACGACACCACTCGAGAGACCGATCACGGCAGAGCAGGAGCTCCCGCAGGAGGAGTCGGGAGCGTCGGGTCAGCCCGACCCCCAGCGTGGCGAGGGCCGTGGAGCCAGCCCCGCCGGCGCCCGTGCTTCCTCCACCCCCGATCGAGCCAGAGGCAGGCGACTGCCGCATCCCCGGGGGCATCCACGGAGACCGGTGCCCCTTATCACGGAGAATAACCGACGCACGGGTCCCCTCTCGATTCAGGATCCAGGTGCTGGGAAAGTACGACGGGATAGGGGACCCGGGACACCACGTGATGGACTACGAGGGGGACATGTCCTTCCAGGGAGCTGACGATGACCTGCTTTGCCGGGGCTTCTATTCTACTCTCAGGGGAGCGGCGAGGACCTGGTACCACAGCCTGCCCGGCTGCTCCATCGACAGCTTCGAGGAACTCACCCAGTTGTTCTGCAAACAGTTCATGGCGGGGAGGCAGATCAAGCCTGGTGCTGAGCATCTGTTCAACATAGTGCAAGGCCCGGCCGAGCCACTCCGGCAGTTCATGCGCCGCTTCAATGCGGAAAGGCTGAACGTGAACAGCCCTCCTGACCTGGTGGTCCAGACGGCCCTTAAGAAAGGGCTTCGCCACAGAGGCCTCAAGAAGTCCCTGCACAACGATCCCCCGAAGGACCTCCCCGGGATCATGGCGAGGGCCGAACGCTTCATGCTGACCGAGGAGGCCTTGGCCGAGGATGCAGGAAAAGCCACTCGAGGGACCAAGCGCGGCGACGGCGGACGAGTCAGCCCCGAAGGGTACCGGACCGAGAAGAGGCCGAGGAACAGACAGCGGGGAGAAAGCGTGAGGGACACCACCCCAGACGCCGTCCTCGCCCAAGTACAGAAGGAAGAGCGAGCTGATCGCCCCCCACCGAAGGCTAAAAGGGGTGGGAGGAACAGGGAGAAGTACTGCAAGTACCATAAGGACGATGGCCATGACACTGAAGACTGCTGGCATTTGAAGAAGGACATTGAGAAGCTGATGAGCCGGGGGCACACCAGGAACCAGGCCGACGAGCCGGCCCACGGAGAAGGAACCTCCACGCAGCCCGACAAGGGGAAGAAGATCAACACCGTCCAAGGTCCCCTCCGCATCATAGAGTGAGCGGGCGATGACTCTCCCCCCAGTTGCAGCCTAGTAAGAGGGAGTTATCTAGGTTTACATCCCTCTGTCTAGCTTCATTTCCTTTTTTCCTTTTCCTCCAAGTGTACCGGTCCGACAGGACTCTTGAGAGTACAAATGCATTCCCTTTTTGTCTTTTCTTGAATCCCCGACGGAGTTGACATTTCACTAATAGTGCAAAAGAATGAGGGCCACCGTCTCACTGGAGGAGGAAGGGGGACACCGCCCTCGCCGACCGACTCCTGCGCTTAGAAGCCTGAGGGCAGTTCCCCCGGCAGGCACGCCGACCGGTCCTAAGCCGAGGAGCCTCGCCCTCGCCGACCGACTCCTGCGCTCATAAGCCTGGGGGCAATCCCCCCAGCCAGCGCGAGCGCCGACCGGTTCTAAGTCGAGGGACTTTGCCCTCGCCGACTGACTCCCGCGCTCATAAGTCTGGGGCAGTTCCCCCAGCAGGCACGGACGCCGACCGGTCCTAAGCCGAGGAGCTTTGCCCTTGCTGACCGACTCCTGCGCTCATAAGTCTGGGGGCAATTCCCCCAGACAGCGCGAACGCCGACCGGTCCTAAGCCGAGGAGCTTTGCCCTCGCAGACCGACTCCTGCGCTCATAAGTCTGGGGCAGTTCCCCCAGCAGGCACGGACGCCGACCGGTCCTAAGCCGAGGAGCTTTGCCCTCGCTGACCGACTCCTGTGCTCATAAGTCTGGGGGCAATTCCCCCAGACAGCGCGAACGCCGACCGGTCCTAAGCCGAGGAGCTTTGCCCTCGCAGACCGACTCCTGCGCTCATAAGTCTGGGGCAGTTCCCCCAGCAGGCACGGACGCCGACCGGTCCTAAGCCGAGGAGCTTTGCTCTCACCGACCAACTCCAGCGCCCATAAGATTGGGGGCAATTCCCCCAGCCGACGCGAACGTCATCCAATCCTAGGCCAAGAACGAGGCAGCAAGGCAAAATACACGAGAAGTCCGAGTAAGTCAATTCCATTTATAATAGTTAACCAGGGTACAAAAACATGTCTTATTTACAGGGAATCAAGGCGAAGGAAACACTCTACAAGTAATCCACTCACGACGAATGACAGAGTTCTTCACCTACAGAAGCTAGATCGACACCGACAGAGCAAAATTGGTTGACAAAAGACTCAAAGTAGTTAGCCCAAGCTAGCAGCCATGCAACCAGCAATTATTGTCCACGGAGCCGATAACGAAGCCGAAGGAGATAGCGGGGGCCAGGGATCCATTTCAAGTAGACTGGCCCAAAGCGAAGCGGATGCTTAAAAATTTGAGGATAAGGCCGGGAGGGACGGCTTAGGGAGCCCGAGCTCGGGAGGACACATCCTCGGGCACTTCGCCCTGCTCGGAGCGAGGGGGATCGACCGGCGGAGGGGCTTGCCGAACACGCTCCGCACATTCCCGGAAGGAAGACTGGACGGCTTCGATGATCCGAGGGGCGATGAGGTCTTCATACTTACCAAAGGCCTCCATGAGAACCTCGAAGATCCTCTTCCCCAGGGTCTCGACGACGCCCTTCTCCACCTCCTCTGCAAGCCGCATCACCTGGCGCCGATCCGACAGTTCCCTCTGAAGCTCCTCCCTCTCCAGGCGGAACGACTCCGCCGCTTCCTCGGCCGACTGATGAGCATCCTCCAGCTTTCCTTGGAGGTCAACCACTCGTCCCTCCAACTCGGCCACACGGAGGTTGAGACGCCGAGACTCCATCTGGGCCTCCGTCATAGCCACCTCAGCCGCCCCGGCCCGCTCCTGAGCCCTCATGGAGGACTCCTCCAGCTCCCTCAAGCGGACGGCTCGACACTGCAACTCCACAGCGAGCGCTGAACCCTGAAAAGACGAGACATGGGCTAAAGAAGAGGATTAAGAGAAAGAGAAGATAGCTAGATAACCGAACCTGTTGAAGGATCCAGACCAAGGAATCCGACATCTTATCGGCCGGGATCTTCTTGAGGAAGCTGCGGTCCCGGGGAGGGACGGAGACCTCGGCAACATGCTGGGCCAGGGCTCGGTCAACAAACATCGAACTCCCAGGGACGACGATCGAAGCCAAGTCGCTCGCCAACAAGGCCCCGACCCCCGGTGATACGGGCGAAGACGCTGCGAGGGGGGTGGCTGACAAAGCTACCGAAGGATCCTGGCGGTCGCCACGGGAGGCGCGGAACCTGCTGGACTGGAGGGGTCCACGTCATCCCTCCTCTTCTTTCCTCCGTGGGGCTCCGAAGGCGCCGGAGGGGAACGCTTCCGCCTCGCACCATCCTCACCCCCGGGAAGGGGATCGCCAGAAGAAGAGGCGAGAGGCGCGGCCACCACCTTACCCACGGAAGGCTCGGCTCAGCGCACTTCCTCCTCAACGGTCCTCCGAGGCGCCCTTCCAGAGGTACTACCTCGGCTCCGAGTGGCTCCACGACGGATCAGCTCATCGACGTCACGGACGAATTCGCGGCCTGCCATCCCTGCAAAGGAGACCGAAATCAGGATGAGTCATAGGGCGATCCGAGGATGAAAAAAGCGACCTACCCCGGAGACCACAAGACGGCCTTCAGGAGTAGGTCGTCCAACAAAGACCAGATGGACTTCGATTCCAAAGGAAGAGCCAACAGCAGCGCAGCGGCTGCCCGGTCGACGTCTGAGAGAGCTAGCGACGGGCGAGGATGGACAGAACCGCCCCAGCTCGTCAGAATCTGGGCATCACCCAAGAAGACCACAAAGACATAATCCGAGCTCCAGTCCCCCGACCAGTGGGGTAGCCCGATCAGACATTCCCTCCTCGGACGGGCTCGGAGGTGCAGCCATGACCCCGGCCCGACCGTCTGGATCTGGTAAAAATGGAAGAAAAGGGGGAGGGACGGATCCAGGCCACGGGTGCAGCAGAGCGTGGCGAAGCCCGTCAGTACCGCAATCGAGCAAGGGGTAAACTGACAAAGCGGCACCATGAGATACTCCATGACATGGATAAGGAAGGGATTGAGCGGGAAGCGAAGGCCCAGGTGAAACATTTCGACGTAGACGCCGACTTCATTGCTCCTCGGAAGGCAAATCCGCTCGTCGACGAATGGAACTCGGACATCGTACGGGAAGCAGAGATACCTTTCCCGGATCTCCGAGACCACCGAAGGAGCAGTCCTCGACGGCGTACGGAGGATGACCGGGGGCACGTTAAGACGCACGGCAGCCGACGCCACGTCATCGCAGGCGTAGTCTGGGAATAGCTTCCCCTTCCCCTTATCTTGGAGGGGACGACTCCCGGGAGAGGAACCTGATCCCACTGGCTGGGGCTTACTCCGCCTGGACTCTGGAGAATCCCTCGCCCCTCGGCCAGAACCGCCTATCCTAAGAGCAGCCATAATACGAGAGCGAGAAAGAAATTACCTTTTAGCTAGGTTGAAGGAGGCGAAGAAGCGAAGGCGACGGGAGATTCCG
>CM061132.1:68124798-68201718 GCA_030789695.1 Scilla litardierei
GTGCGCAAAATGGTCACAATTTTGCTGGTTGTGAGCGCTGTGTAAATTTGGTTAAATGTAGACATATTTGGTCAGCGCGCAAAATAGTGATAATTTTACAGGTTGTGCGCTCTGGGTCACTTAGGGTAAATGCAGACATTTGTACTCAGAGCGCAAAATAGTCACAATTTTGCGGGTTGTGGGAGCTGAGGATATTTGGGTAAATGTAGACATTATTTACATAGCGCGCAAAACGGTCACAATTTTGCCGGTTGTACGCGCTGGGTAATTTTCTATAATTGTAGACAGTTTTGCCCAGCTCGCAAAACGGTCACAATTTTGCCGATTGGGCGCACTGGGTAATTTTTGTTAATTGTAGACGGGTTTACACAGCGTTCAAAACTGTCAAAATTGTACCGGTTGTGCGCGCTAGGTAATTTTTGGAAAATTTAGACAGTTATGGTCAGTGCGCAAAACGGTCACGATTTTGCCGGTTGTGAGCGCTGCCTAATTTTGGATAAATGTAGATATATTTGGTCAGCGTGCAAAACATTCATAATTTTACAGGTTGTGCCCGCTGGGTAACTTTGGGTAAATGTAGACATTTGTGCTCAACGCGCAAAATAGTCACAATTTTGCAGGTTATGGGCGCTGGTAAATTTGGGTAAATGTAGCCATTATTTGCATAGCGTGCAAAACGGTCACAATTTGGCCGGTTGGGCGCACTGGGTAATTTTGGGTAAATGTGGATAGTTTTGCCCAACGCCCAAAACGGTCACATTTTTGCCGGTTGTACGAACTGGGTAATTTTGGGTAAATTTATACGGTTTTGGACAGGGCGCAAAGCTGTCACAATTTTGCCGGCTATGCGCGCTAGGTAATTTTGGTTAATGTAGACATTTTTTGCCCAACGCGCAAAACGGTCAAAATTTTGCTGGTTGTGAGCACAGTGTAGTTTTGGGTAAATATATACATATTTGGTCAGCGCGCAAAACGGTCACAATTTTGCGGGTTGTGCGCGCTGTGTAATTTTGGGTTAATATAGACAGTTTTGCCTAGCACGCAAACCGGTCACATTTTTGCCGGTTGTGCGCTCCGGGTAATTTTGGGTAAATGTAGACAGTTTTGCTCAGAGCGTAAAACTGTCACAATTTTGCCGGTTATTCGAAATGGATAATTTTTGGAAAATGACGACAATTTTGCACAGCGCGCAAAACCATCACAATTTTGCCGGTTGTGCGCGTTGGGTAATTTTGGGCAAATGTAGGCTGTTTTGCTCACCGCAAAAAAAAATAACATTTTTGCCGGGTGTGTGCACTGGTAATTTTGGGTAAATGTAGACAGTTTTGCCCAGTGTGCAAAACGGTCACAATTTTGCCGGGTGTGCGTACGGGTAATTTTGTGTAAATGAAGACATTTTTGTCCAGCGCGTAAAACAGTTACAATTTAGCCGGGTGTCCGCTGGTAATTTTGTGTAATTGTAGACAGTTTTGCCCAGCTCGCAAAACGGTCACAATTTTGCCGGTTGGGGCACTGGGTAATTTTTGATAAATGTAGACGGTTTTACACAGCGTGCAAAACTGTGAAAATTTTCCCGGTTGTGTGCGCTGGGTAATTTTTGGAAAATGTAGATCGTTATGGTCAGTGCGCAAAACGTCACAATTTTGCCGGTTGTGCGGGCTGAATAAATTTGGGTAAATGTTGACATTTTTGCCCAGCGCTCAAAAGGGTCACTATTTTACCGGATGTGTGCGCTGGTAATTTTGGGTAAATGTCGACAGTTTTGCCCGGCGCGCAAAACGGTCACAATTTTGCCGGGTGTGCACGCAGGTAATTTTGGGTAAATGAAGACCGTTTTGCCCGGCGCGCAAAACGGTCACATTTTTGCCGGGTGTGCACGCTGGTAATTTTGGGTAAATGTAGACAGTTTTGCCCGGCGGGCAAAACAGTTACAATTTTGCTGTCACTGCGTGCTGAGTAATTTTGGTTAAATATAGACATTTTTGCGCAGCGTGCAAAACTGTCACAATTTTGCGGGCTGTGCGTCCTGGGTAATTTTGGACAAATGTTAGCTGTTTTGTCCAGCGCGCAAAACGGTCAAAATTTTGCCGGTTGTGCGCGGTGGGTAATTTTCGACAAATGAAGGCAGTTTTGCTCAGCGCGCAAAACGCTAACAATTTTGCCGGGTGTGTGCACTGGTAATTTTGGGTAAATGTTGACCGTTTTGCCCAGCACGCAAAATAGTCACAATTTTGTTGGCTCTGCGCGCTGAGTAAATTTGGTTAAATGTAGAAATTTTTGCTCAGCGCGCAAAATGGTCAGAATTTTACCTGTTGTGAACGCTGTCTAATTTTGGGTAAATGTAGACATATTTGGTCAGCGTGCAAAACAGTCATAATTTTACAGGTTGTGCCCGCTGGGTCACGTTGGGTAAATGTAGACATTTGTGCTCAACGCGCAAAACAGTCACAATTTTGCCGGTTCTAGGCGCTAGGTAAATTTGGGTAAATGTAGACATTATTTGCATAGCGCGCAAAATGGTCACAATTTGGCCGGTTGGGCGCGCTGGTAATTTTGGGGAAATGTGGACAGTTTTGCCCAACGCCCAAAACGGTCACATTTTTGCCAGTTGTACGAACTGGGTAATTTTGGGTAAATGTATACGATTTTGCACAGGGCGCAAAACTGTCACAATTTTGCCTGCTATGCGCGTTGGGTAATTTTCGTTAATGTAGACATTTTTTGCCCAACGCGCAAAACGGTCACAATTTTGCCGGTTGTGAGTGCTACGTAATTTTGTGTAAATAAATGTAGACAGTTTTGCTCAGGGTGTAAAACTGTCACAATTTTGCCGGTTATTCGAATTGGATAATTTTTGGAGAATGATGACAGTTTTGCTCAGCGCGCAAAACCATCACAATTTTGCCGGTTGTGCGCGTTGGGTAATTTTGAGCAAATGTAGGCTGTTTTGCCCAGCGCGCAAAATAATAACAATTTTGCTGGGTGTGTGCACTGGTAATTTTGGGTAAATGTAGACAGTTTTGCCCAGCGCGCAAAACGGTCACAATTTTGCCGCGTGTGCGCGCTGGTAATTTTGGGTAAATGAAGACATTTTCGTCCAGCGCGCAAAACCGTCACAATTTTGCCGGTTGAGCGCTCTGGGTCACTTTGGTTAAATGTAGACATTATTTGCGTAGCGCGTAAAACCGTCACAATTTTGCAGGTTGTGCGTGCTGGGTAATTTTGGGTTAATGTTGACAGTTTTGCCTAGCGCGCAAAACAGACACATTTTTGCTGGTTGTGTGCCCTGGGTAATTTTGGGTAAATGTAGACAGTTTTGCTCAGATCGTAAAACTGTCACAATTTTGCCGGTTGTTCGCAATGGATAATTTTTGGAAAATGAAGACAGTTATTCTCACAGCGCGCAAAACAGTCACAATTTTACCGATTGTGTGCGTTGGCTAATTTTAGGCAAATGTAGACTGTTTTGCTCAGCGCGCAAATCAATAACGATTTTGCCGGGTGTGTGCACTAGTAATTTTGGGTAAATGTTGACAGTTTTACCCAGCGCGCAAAACAGTGATAATTTTACAGGTTGTGCGCGCAGGGTCACTTAGGGTAAATGCAGATATTTGTACTCAGATCGCAAAATAGTAACGATTTTGCGGGTTGTGGGAGCTGAGGAAATTTGGCTAAATGTAGACATTATTTACGTAGCGCGCAAAACGGTCACAATTTTGCCGGTTGTGCGCGCTGGGTAATTTTGTGTAATTGTAGACAGTTTTGCCCAGCTCGCAAAACGGTCACAATTTTGCCGATTGGGCGCCCTGGGTAATTTTTGTTAAATGTAGACGGTTTTACACAGCGTGCAATACTGTCAAAATTTTACCGGTTGTCGCGCTGGGTAATTTTTGGAAAAAGTAGACAGTTATGGTCAGTGCGCAAAACGGTCACAATTTTGCCTGTTGTGCGGGCTGAATAAATTTGGGTAAATGTTGACATTTTTGCCCAGCGCTCAAAACGGTCACAATTTTGCCGTTTGTGCACGCTGGTAATTTTGGTTAAATATAGACATTTTTACTCAGCGCGCAAAACTGTCACAATTTTGCGGGTTGTGCGTCCTGGGTAATTTTGGACAAATGTTGACTGTTTTGCTCAGCGCGCAAAACGGTCACAATTTTTCTGGTTGTGCGCGTTGGGCAATTTTCGATGAATGTAGGCCGTGTTGCTCAGCACGCAAAACGCTAACAGTTTTGCCGGGTGTGTGCACTGGTAATATTGGGTAAATGTTGACCGTTTTGCCCAGCACGCAAAACAGTCACAATTTGGTCGGCTCTGCGTGCTGATTAGATTTGGTTAAATGTAGACATTTTTGTACATCGCGCAAAATGGTCAGAATTTTGGCGGTTGTCAGCGCTGTCTAATTTTGGGTAAATGTAGACATATTTGGCCAGCGTGCAAAACAGTCATAGTTTTAGAGGTTGTGCCCGCAGGGCCACTTTGGGTAAATGTAGACATTTGTGCTCAACGCGCAAAAGAGTCACAATTTAGCCTGTTGTGGGCGCTGGGTAAACTTGGATAAATGAAGACATTATTTGCATAGCGCGCAAAACGGTCACAATTTGGCCGGTTGGGCGCGCTGGGTAATTTTGGGTAAATGTGGACAGTTTTTCCCAACGCCCAAAACGGTCACATTTTTGACGTTTGTACGAACTGGGTTATTTTGGGTAAATGTATACAGTTTTGCACAAGGCGCAAAACTGTCACAATTTTGCCGGCTTTGCGCGATAGGTAATTTTGGTTAATGTAGACATTTTTTGCCCAACGTGCAAAACGGTCACAATTTTTGCCGGTTTTTCGAATTGGATAATTTTGGGAAAATGAGGACAGTTTTACCCAGCGCGTAAAACGGTCCCAATTTGGCCGGGTGTGCGCACCGGTAAATTTGGGTAAATGAAGACATTTTTGTCCAGCGCGCAAAACGGTTACAATTTTACCGGGTGTGCGCACTGGTAAATTTGGGTAAATGAAGACATTTTTGTCCAGCGCGCAAAACGGTTACAATTTTGCCGGGTGTGTGCTGGTAATTTTGGGGAAATGTACACTGTTTTGCCTAGCGCGCAAAACTGTCACAATTTTGCAGGTTGTGCGCGCTGGGTCACTTTGGGTTAATCTTATCAGTTTTGCCTAACGCGCAAAACGAACACATTTTTGTCGGTCGTGGGCACTAGGTAATTTTGGGTAAATGTAGACAGTTTTGCTCAGAGCGTAAAACTGTCACAATTGTGCCGGTTGTTCGCATTGGATAATTTTTGGAAAATGAAGACAGTTTTGCTCAGCGCGCAAAACGGTCACAATTTTCCCGGTTGTGCGCGTTGGCTAATTTTGTGAAAATGAAGACAGTTTTGCTCAACGCGCAAAGCAATAACGATTTTGCCAGGTGTGTGCACTGGTAATTTTGGGTATATGTTGACAGTTTTACCCAGCGCGCAAAACAGTCACAATTTTACCGACTATGCGCGCTGAGTAATTTTGGTTAAATTTCGTCATTTTTGCCCAGTGCGTAAAATTGTGACAATTTTGCCGGTTGTGAGCGCTGTGTAAATTTGGTTAAATGTAGACATATTTGGTCTGCGCGCAAAACAGTGATAATTTTACAGGTTGTGCGCGCTGGGTCACTTAGGGTAAATGCAGGCATTTGTACTCAGAGCGCAAAATAGTCACAATTTTGCGGGTTGTGGGTGCTGAGGAAATTTGGGTAAAGACATTATTTACGTAGCGCGCCAAACGGGCACAATTGGTAATTTTGTGTAATTGTAGACAGTTTTGGCCAGGTCGCAAAACGGTCACAATTTTGCCGGTTGGACGCACTGGGTAATTTTTGTTAAATGTTGACGGTTTTACACAGCGGGCAAAACTGTCAAAATTTTACCGGTTGTGCGCGCTGGATAATTTTAGGAAAATGTAGACAGTTATGGTCAGTGCGCAAAACGGTCACAATTTTGCCGATTGTGCGGGCTGAATAAATTTGGGTAAATGTTGACATTTTTCCCCAGCGCTCAAAACGGTCACAATTTTATTGGATGTGTGCGCTGGTAATTTTGTGTAAATGTCGACAATTTTGCCCTGCGCGCAAAACGGTCACAATTTTGCCGGGTGTGCACGCTGGTAATTTTGGGAAAATGTAGACAGTTTTGCCTTGCGCGTAAAACTGTCACAATTTTGTGGGTTGTGCGTCCTGGGTAATTTTGGACAAATGTTGGCTGTTTTGCGTAGCGCGTAAAACGGTCACAATTTTGCCGGTTGTGCGCGTTGGGTAATTTTCGACAAATGTAGGCTGTTTTGCTCAGTGCGCAAAACGCTAACAATTTTGTCGGGTGTGTGATCTGGCAATTTTGGGTAAATTTTTTGCGCGATGTGTAAATTTGGTTAAATGTAGAAATTTTTGCTCAGCGCACAAAATTGTCAGAATTTTGCCGGTTCTGAGCGCCGTCTAATTGGGTAAATGTAGACATATTTGGTCAGCGTGCAAAACAGACTTAATTTTACAGGTTGTGCCCGCATGGTCACTTTGGGTAAATGTAGATATTTGTGTTCAACGCGCAAAATAGTCACAATTTTGCAGGGTATAGGCGCTGTGTAAATTTGGGTAAATGTAGACATTGTTTGAATAGCCTGCAAAACGGTCACAATTTGGCCGGTTACGCGCGCTGGGTAATTTTGGGTAAATGTGGACAGTTTTGTCCAACGTCCAAAACGGTCACATTTTTGCCGGTTGTACGAACTGGGTAATTTTGGGTAAATGTATACGGTTTTGCCCAGGGCGCAAAACTGTCACAATTTTGCCGGCTATGAGCGCTGGGTAATTTTTGTTAAAGTAGACATTCTTTGTCCAACGCGCAAAACAGTCACAATTTTGCCGGTTGTGAGCGCTGTGTAATTTTGGGTAAATGTAGACATTTTTGTCAGCGCGCAAAATGGTCACAATTTTGCGGGTTGTGCGCGCTGGGTAATTTTGGGTTAATATAGACAGTTTTGCCTTGCGCGCAAAACGGTCACATTTTTGCCGGTTGTGCGCCCTGGGTAATTTTGGGTAAATGTAGACAGTTTTGCTCAGAGCGTAAAACTGTCACAATTTTGCCGGTTCTTCGAATTGGATAATTTTTGGAAAATGAGGACAGTTTTGCTCAGGGCGCAAAACCCTCACAATTTTGCCGGTTGTGCGCATTGGGTAATTTTGGGCAAAGGTAGGCTGTTTTGCACAACGCACAAAACATTAACAATTTTGCAGGGTGTGTACTGGTAATTTTGGGTAAATGTAGACAGTTTTGCCCAGCGCCCAAAACGGTCACAATTTTGCCGGGTGTGCGCTGGTAATTTTGGGTAAATGAAGACATTTTTGTCTTGCGCGCAAAACGATTACAATTTTGCAAGTTGTGCGCGCTGGGTCAATTTGGGTAAATGTAGACATTATTTGCGTAGCACGCAAAACCGTCACAATTTTGCAGGGTGTGCGCGCTCGGTAATTTTTGGTTAATATTGACAGTTTTGCCTAGCGCGCAAAATGGATACATTTTTGCCGGTTGTGTGCACTAGGTAATTTTGGGTAAATGTAGGCAGTTTTGCTCAGAGCGTAAAACTGTCACAATTTTTCCGGTTGTTCGCATTGGATAATTTTTGGAAAATGAAGACAGTATTGCTCAGCGCGCAAAACAGTCACAATTTTACCGGTTGTGCGCGTTTGGTAATTTTGGGCAAATATAGGCTGTTTTGCCCAGGGCGCAAAGCAATTACGATTTTGCTTTGCAGGTTGTGTGTCAGCTATGCGCGCTGAGTAAATTTGGTTAAATGTAGACATTTTTGCGCAGCGCGCAAAATTGTCAGAATTTTGCCGGTTATGAGCGCTGTCTAATTTTGGGTAAATGTGGACATATTTGGTCAGCGTGCAAAACAGTCATAATTTTACAGGTTGTGTCCGCTGGGTAATTTTGGTTAAAGTAGACATTTTTGCCCAACGCGCAAAACGGTCAAAATTTTACCGGTTGTGAGCGCTGTGTAATTTTGGGTAAATATAGACATAATTGGGCAGCGCGCAAAACGGTCAAAATTTTGCGGGTGGTGCGCGCTGGGTAATTTTGGGTTAATATAGACAGTTTTGCCTAGCGCGCAAAACGGTCACATTTTTGCCGGTTGTGCGCCCGGGGTAATTTTGGGTAAATGTCGACAGTTTTGCTCAGAGCGTAAAACTGTCACAATTTTGCCGGTTTTTCGAATTGGATAATTTTTGGAAAATGAGGACAGTTTTGCTCAGCGCACAAAACCATCACAATTTTGCCGGTTGTGCGCGTTGGGTAATTTTGGGCAAATGTAGGCGGTTTTGCTCAGCACGGAAAACAATAACAATTTTGCCGGGTGTGTGCACTGGTAATTTTGGGTAAATGTAGACAGTTTTGCCCAGCGCACAAAACCGTCACAATTTTGCGGGTGTGAGCGCTGGTAATTGTGGGTAAATGAAGACATTTTTGTCCAGCGTGCAAAACGGTTACAATTTTGCCAGGTGTGCGCTGGTAATTTTGGGTAAATGTAGAAAGTTTTGCCTAGCGCGCAAAACCGTCACAATTGTGCAGGTTGTGCGCGCTGGGTAATTTTGGGTTAATATTGACAGTTTTGCCTAGCGCGCAAAACGCACACATTTTTGCCTGTTGTGTGCACTATGTAATTTTGGGTAAATGTAGACAGTTTTGCTCAGAGCGTAAAACTGTCACAATTTTGCCGGTTGTTCGCATTGGATAATTTTTGGAAAATGAAGACAGTTTTTTTAGGGGGCTAAACGGTCAAAATTTTACCGGTTGTGCGCGGTTGGTAATTTTGGGCAAATGTAGGCTGTTTTGCTCTGCGTGCAAAACAATACCAATTTTGCCGGGTGTGGGCACTAGTAATTTTGGGTAAATGTTGACAGGTTTACCCAGCGCGTAAAACAGTCACAATTTTGCCGGCTATGCGCGCTGAGTAATTTTGGTTAGATGTCTTCATTTTACTCAGTGCGTAAAAAGGTCATAATTTTGCCGTTTGTGAGCGCTGTGTAAATTTGGTTAAATGTAGACATATTTGGTCAGCGTGTAAAACAGTGATAATTTTACAGGTTGTGCGCGCTGGGTCACTTAGGGTAAATGCAGACATTTGTACTCAGAGCGCAAAATAGTCACAATTTTGCGGGTTGTGGACGCTGAAGAAATTTGGGTAAATGTAGACATTATTTATGCAGCGCGCAAAACGGTCACAATTTTGCTGGTTGGGCGCGCTGGGTAATTTTTGGAAAATGTAGACAGTTATGGTCAGTGCGCAAAACGGTCACAATTTTGCCGGTTGTGCGGGCTGAATAAATTTGGATAAATGTGGACATTTTTGCCCAGCACTCAAAACGGTCACAATTTTACCAGATGTGTGCGCAGGTAATTTTGGGTAACTGTCGACAGTTTTGCCCTGTGCGCAAAACGGTCAGAATTTTGCCAGGTGTGCACGCTGGTAATTTTGGGTAAATGTAGGCATTTTTGCCCAGCGCGCAAAACGGTCACAATTTTACCGGGTGTACGCGTTGGTAATTTTGGGTAAATGAAGACATTTTTGTCCAGCGCGCAAAACGGTCACAATTTTACCGGGTGTACGCGTTGGTAATTTTGGGTAAATGAAGACATTTTTGTCCAGCGCGCAAAACCGTCACAATTTTGCCGGTTGTGCGCGCTGGGTCACTTTGGTTAAATGTAGACATTATTTGCGTAGCGCGTAAAACCGTCACAATTTTGCAGGTTGTGCGAGCTGGGTAATTTTGGGTTAATATTGACAGTTTTGCCTAGCACGCAAAACAGACACATTTTTGCCGGTTGTGTGCCCTAGGTAATTTTGGGTAAATGTAGACAGTTTTGCTCAGAGCGTAAAACTGTCACAATTTTGCCGGTTGTTCGCAATGGATAATTTTTGGAAAATGAAGACAGTTATGCTCACAGCGCGCAAAACGGTCACAATTTTACCGATTGTGTGCGTTGGCTAATTTTGGGCAAATGTTGACTGTTTTGCTCAGCGCGCAAAGCAATAACGATTTTGCCGGGTGTGTGCACAAGTAATTATGGGTAAATGTTGACAGTTTTACCCAGCGCGCAAAAAAGTGATAATTTTACAGGTTGTGCGCGCAGGGTCACTTAGTGTAAATGCAGATATTCGTACTCAGAGCGCAAAATAGTCATGATTTTGCGGGTTGTGTGAGCTGAGGAAATTTGGCTAAATGTAGACATTATTTACGTAGCGCGCAAAACGGTCACAATTTTGCCGGTTGTGCACGCTGGGTAATTTTGTGTAATTGTAGACAGTTTTGCCCAGCTCGCAAAACGGTCACAATTTTGCCGATTGGGCGCCCTGGGTAATTTTTGTTAAATGTAGACGGTTTTACACAGCGTGCAGACCTGTCAAATTTTACCGGTTGTGCGCGCTGGGTAATTTTTGGAAAAAGTAGAACGTTATGGTCAGTGCGCAAAACGGTCACAATTTTGCCAGTTGTGCGGGCTGAATAAATTTGGGTAAATGTTGACATTTTTGCACAGCGCTCAAAACGGTCACAATTTTACCGGATGTGTGCGCTGGTAATTTTGGGCAAATGTCGACAGTTTTGCCCGGCCCGCAAAACGGTCACAATTTTGCCGTGTGTGCACGCTGGTAATTTTGGGTAAATGTAGACAGTTTTGCCTGGCGCGCAAAACGGTCACAATTTTGCCGGGTGTGCACGCTGGTAATTTTGGTTAAATATAGTCATTTTTCCTCAGCGCGCAAAACTGTCACAATTTTGCGGGTTGTGCGTCTTGGGTAATTTTGGACAAATGTTGGCTGTTTTGCTCAGCGCGCAAAACGGTCATAATTTTTCCGGTTGTACGCGTTGGGCAATTTTCGACGAATGTAGGCCGTGTTGCTCAGCGCGCAAAACGCTAACAGTTTTGCCGGGTGTGTGCACTGGTAATTTTGGGTAAATGTTGATCGTTTTGCCCAGCACGCAAAACAGTCACAATTTGGTCGGCACTACGTGATGAGTAGATTTAGTTAAATGTAGACATTTTTGCACATCGCGCAAAATGGTCAGAATTTTGCCGGTTGTGAGCGCTGTCTAATTTTGGGTAAATGTAGACATATTTGGCCAGCGTGCAAAACAGTCATAATTTTACAGGTTGTGCCCGCTGGGCCATTTTGGGTAAATGTTGACATTTGTGCTCAACACGTAAAATAGTCACAATTTTTCATGTTATGGGCGCTGGGTAAACTTGGATAAATGAAGACATTATTTGCATAGCGCGCAAAACGGTCACAATTTGGCCGGTTGGGCGCGCTGGGTAATTTTGGGTAAATGTGGACATTTTTTCCCAACGCCCAAAACGGTCACATTTTTACCGGTTGTACGAACTGTGTAATTTTGGGTAAATGTATACGGTTTTGTACAAGGCGCAAAACTGTCACAATTTTGCCGGCTTTGCGCGATAGGTAATTTTGGTTAATGTAGACATTTTTTGCCCAACGCGCAAAACGGTCACAATTTTTGCCGGTTATTCGGATTGGATAATTTTGGGAAAAAGAGGACAGTTTTGTCCAGTGCGCAAAACGGTTACAATTTTGCCGGGTGTGCGCACTGGTAAATTTGGGTAAATGAAGACATTTTTGTCCAGCGCGCAAAACGGTTACAATTTTGCCGGGTGTGCGCTGGTAATTTTGGGGAAATGTACACTGTTTTGCCTAGCGCGCAAAACGGTCACAATTTTGCAGGTTGTGCGCGCTGGGTCACTTTGGGTAAATGTAGACATTTTTTGCGTAGCGCGCAAAACCGTCACAATTTTGCAGGTTGTGCGAGCTGGGTAATTTTGGGTTAATCTTAACAGTTTTGCCTAGCGCGCAAAACGAACACATTTTTGTCGGTCGTGGGCACTAGGTAATTTTGGGTAAATGTAGACAGTTTTGCTCAGAGCGTAAAACTGTCACAATTGTGCCGGTTGTTCGCATTGGATAATTTTTGGAAAATGAAGACAGTTTTGCTCAGCGCGCAAAACGGTCACAATTTTACAAGTTGTGCGCGTTGGCTAATTTTGGACAAATGTTGGCTGTTTTGCTCAGCGCGCAAAGCAATAACGATTTTGCCAGGTGTGTGCACTAGTAATTTTGGGTGTATGTTGACAGTTTTACCCAGCACGCAAAACAGTCACAATTTTGCCCGTTGAGAGCGCTGTGTAAATTTGGTTAAATGTAGACATATTTGGTCAGCGCGCAAAACAGTGATAATTTTACAGGTTGTGCGCGCTGGGTCACTTAGGGTAAATGCAGACATTTGTACTCAGAGCGAAAAATAGTCAAAATTTTGCGGGTTGTGGGCGCTGAGGAAATTTGGGTAAATGTAGACATTATTTACGTAGCGCGCCAAACGGTCACAATTGGTAATTTTGTGTAATTGTAGACAGTTTTGGCCAGGTCGCAAAACGGTCACAATTTTGCCGGTTGGACGCACTGGGTAATTTTTGTTAAATGTAGACGGTTTTACACAGCGGGCAAAACTGTCAAAATTTTACTGGTTGTGCGCGCTGTGTAATTTTTGGAAAATGTAGACAGTTATGGTCAGTGCGCAAAACGGTCACAATTTTGTAGATTGTGCGGGCTGAATAAATTTGGGTAAATGTTGACATTTTTGCCCAGCGCTCAAAACGGTCACAATTTTTTGGATGTGTGCGCTGGTAATTTTGGGTAAATGTCGACAGTATTGCCTTGCGCGCAAAATGGTCACAATTTTGCCGTGTGTGCACGCTGGTAATTTTGGGTAAATGTAGACAGTTTTGCTCTGCGCGCAAAACTGTCACAATTTTGCGGGTTGTGCGTCCTGGGTAATTTTGGACAAATGTTGGCTGTTTTGCGCAGCGCGTAAAACGGTCACAATTTTGCCGGTTGTGCGCGTTGGGGAATTTTCAACAAATGTAGGCTGTTTTGCTCAGTGCGCAAAACGCTAACAATTTTGTCGGGTGTGTGCACTGGTAATTTTGGGTAAATGTTGACCATTTTGCCCAGCACGCAAAACTGTCACAATTTTGTCGGCTATGCGCGCTGTGTAAATTTGGTTAAATGTAGAAATTTTTGCTCAGCGCACAAAATTGTCAGAATTTTGCCGGTTCTGAGCGCCGTCTAATTGGGTAAATGTAGACATATTTGGTCAGCGTGTAAAACAGTCTTAATTTTACAGGTTGTGCCCGCAGGGTCACTTTGGGTAAATGTAGACATTTGTGCTCAACGCGCAAAATAGTCACAATTTTGCAGGTTATAGGCGCTGTGTAAATTTGGGTAAATGTATACATTATTTGAATAGCGCGCAAAACGGTCACAATTTGGCCGGTTAGGCGCGCTGGATAATTTTGGGTAAATGTGGACAGTTTTGTCCAACGTCCAAAACGGTCACATTTTTGCCGGTTGTACGAACTGGGTAATTTTGGGTAAATGTATACGGTTTTGCCCAGGGCGCAAAACTGTCACAATTTTGCCGGCTATGAGCGCTGGGTAATTTTTGTTAAAGTAGACATTTTTTGTCCAACGCGCAAAACAGTCACAATTTTGCCGGTTGTGAGCGCTGTGTAATTTTGGGTAAATGTAGACATATTTGGTTAGCGCGCAAAACGGTGACAATTTTGCGGGTTGTGCGCGCTGGGTAATTTTGGGTTAATATAGACAGTTTTTCCTAGCACGCAAAACGGTCACAATTTTTCCGGTTGTGCGCCCTGGGTAATTTTTGGGAAATGTAGACAGTTTTGCTCAGAGCGTAGAACTGTCACAATTTTGCCGGTTCTTCGAATTGGATAATTTTTGGAAAATGAGGAAAGTTTTTCTCAGGGTGCAAAACCCTCACAATTTTGCCGGTTGTGCGCGTTGGGTAATTTTGGGCAAAGGTAGGCTGTTTTGCTCAGCGCACAAAACATTAACAATTTTGCAGGGTGTGTACTGGTAATTTTGGGTAAATGTAGACAGTTTTGCCCAGCGCCCAAAACGGTCACAATTTTGCAGGGTGTGCGCTGGTAATTTTGGGTAAATGAAGACATTTTTGTCCTGCGCGCAAAACGGTTAAAATTTTGCCTGGTGTGCGCTGGTAATTTTGGGTAAATATAGAAAATTTTGCCTAGCGCGCAAAACGGTCACAATTTTGCAAGTTGTGCGCGCTGGGTCAATTTGGGTAAATGTTGACATTATTTGCGTAGCACGCAAAACCGTCGCAATTTTTGAGGTTTTGCGCGCTCGGTAATTTTTGGTTAATATTGACAGTTTTGCCTAGCGCGCAAAACAGACACATTTTTGCCGGTTGTGTGCACTAGGTAATTTTGGTTAAATGTAGGCAGTTTTGCTCAGAGCGTAAAACTGTCACAATTTTTCCGGTTGTTCGCAATGGATAATTTTTGGAAAATGAAGACAGTATTGCTCAGCGCGCAAAACGGTCACAATTTTGCCGGTTGTGCGCGTTGGGTAATTTTGGGCAAATATATGCTGTTTTGCTCAGCGCGCAAAGCAATAACGATTTTGCTTTGCAGGTTGTGTGTCAGCTATGCGCACTGAGTAAATTTGGTTAAATGTAGACATTTTTGCGCAGCACGGAAAATGGTCAGAATTTTGCCGGTTGTGAGCGCTGTCTAATTTTGGGTAAATGTGGACATATTTGGCCGGCGTGCAAAACAGTCATAATTTTACAGGTTGTGTCCGCTGGGTAATTTTGGTTAAAGTAGACATTTTTGCCCAACGCGCAAAACGGTCAAAATTTTGCCGGTTGTGAGCGCTGTGTAATTTTGGGTAAATATAGACATAATTGGTCAGCGCACAAAACGGTCACAATTTTGTGGGTTGTGCGCACTGGGTAATTTTGGGTTAATATAGACAGTTTTGCCTAGCGCGCAAAACAGTCACATTTTTGCCGGTTGTGCGCCCGGGGTAATTTTGGGTAAATGTCGACAGTTTTGCTCAGAGCGTAAAACTGTCACAATTTTGCCGGGTTTTCGAATTGGATATTTTTTGGAAAGTGAGGACAGTTTTGCTCAGCGCGCAAAACCATCACAATTTTGCCGGTTGTGCGCGTTGGGTAATTTTGGGCAAATGTAGGCGGTTTTGCTCAGCGCGGAAAACAATAACAATTTTGCCGGGTGTATGCACTATTAATTTTGGGTAAATGTAGACAGTTTTGCCCAACGCGCAAAACGGTCACAATTTTGCGTGTGTGAGCGCTGGTAATTTTGGGTAAATGAAGACATTTTTGTCCAGCGCCCAAAACGGTGACAATTTTGCCGGGTGTGCGCTGGTAATTTTGGGTAAATGTAGACAGTTTTGCCTAGCGCGCAAAACCGTCACAATTTTGCAGGTCGTGCGCTCTGGGTAATTTTGGGTTAATATTGACAGTTTTGCCTAGCGCGTAAAACGAACACCTTTTTGCCGGTTGTGTGCACTATGTAATTTTGGGTAAATGTAGACAGTTTTGCTCAGAGCGTAAAACTGTCACAAATTTGCCGGTTGTTCGCATTGGATAATTTTTGGAAAATGAAGACAGTTTTGTTCAACGGGCTAAACGGTCACAATTTTACCGGTTGTGCGCGGTTGGTAATTTTGGGCAAATGTAGGCTGTTTTGCTCAGCGCGCAAAACAATAACAATTTTGCCGGGTGTGGGCACTAGAAATTTCGGGTAAATGTTGACAGTTTTACCCAACGCGCAAAACAGTCACAATTTTGCCGGCTATGCGCGCTGAGTAATTTTGGTTAGATGTCTTCATTTTTACTCAGTGCGCAAAAAGGTCACAATTTTGATGATTGTGAGCGCTGTGTAAATTTGGTTAAATGTAGACATATTTGGTCAGGGTGCAAAACAGTGATAATTTTATAGGTTGTGCGCTGTGGGTTACTTA
Source organism: Scilla litardierei (assembly GCA_030789695.1). Classification (NCBI taxonomy): domain Eukaryota; kingdom Viridiplantae; phylum Streptophyta; class Magnoliopsida; order Asparagales; family Asparagaceae; genus Scilla; species Scilla litardierei. The sequence goes on from CM061132.1 coordinate 68,140,720, forward strand.
GGGTAAATGCAGACATTTGTACTCAGAGCGGAAAAGAGTCACAATTTTGCGGGTTGTGGGCGCTGAAGAAATTTGGGTAAATGTAGACATTATTTATGCAGCGCGCAAAACAGTCACAATTTTGCTGGTTGGGCGCGCTGGGTAATTTTTGGAAAATGTAGACAGTTAGGGTCAGTGCGCAAAACGGTCACAATTTTGCCGGTTGTGCGGGCTGAATAAATTTGGGTAAATGTGGACATTTTTTCCCAGCGCTCAAAACGGTCACAATTTTACCAGATGTGTGCGCTGGTAATTTTGGGTAACTGTCGACAGTTTTGCGACGCACGCAAAACGGTCATAATTTTGCCAGGTGTGCACGCTGGTAATTTTGGGTAAATGTAGACAGTTTTGCCCCGCGCGTAAAACGGTCACAATTTTGCCGGATGTGCACGCTGTTAATTTTGGGTAAATGTAGACAGTTTTGCTCAAAACGGTCACAATTTTGCCCGGTGTCCACGCTGGTAATTTTGGGTAAATGTAGACAGTTTTGCCATGCTCACAAAACGGTCACAATTTTACCGGGTGTGCACGCTTGTAATTTTGGGTAAATATAGACAGTTTTGCCTAGCGCGCAAAACGATTACAATTTTGCCGGCACTGCGCGCTGAGTAATTTTGGTTAAATATAAACATTTTTGCTCAACCCGCAAAACTGTTTTACGCGTCACAATTTTGCCAGTTGTGCGCGTTGGGTATTTTTCGACAAATGTAGGCTGTTTTACGCAGCGCGCAAAACGCTAACAGTTTTGCCGGGTGTGTGCACTGGTAATTTTTGGAAAATGAGGACAGTTTTGCTCAGCGCGCAAAACCATGACAATTTTGCCGGTTGTACGCGTTGGGTAATTTTGGGCAAATGTAGGCTGTTTTGCCCAGCGCGCAAAACGGTCACAATTTTGCCGGGTGTGCGCGCTGGTAATTTTGGGTAAATGAAGACATTTTTGTCCAGAGCGCAAAACGGTCACAATTTTGCCGGGTCTGCGCTGGTAATTTTGGGGAAATGTAGACAGTTTTGCCAAGTGCGCTAAACCGTCACAATTTTTCCGGTTGTGCGCGCTGGTTCACTTTGGTTAAATGTAGACTGTTTTGCTCAGCGCGCAAAGCAATAACGATTTTGCCGGGTGTGTGCACTAGTAATTATGGGTAAATGTTGACAATTTTACCCAGCACGCAAAACAGTGATAATTTTACAGGTTGTGCGCGCAGGGTCACTTAGGGTAAATGCAGACATTTGTACTCAGAGCGCAAAATAGTCACGATTTTGCGGGTTGTGGGAGCTGAGGAAATTTGGCTAAATGTAGGCATTATTTACGTAGCGCGCAAAACGGTCACAATTTTGCCGGTTGTGCGTGCTGGGTAATTTTGTGTAATTGTAGACAGTTTTGCCCAGCTCGCAAAACGGTCACAATTTTGCCGATTGGGCGCACTGGGTAATTTTTGTTAAATGTAGACGGTTTTACACAGCGGGCAAACCTGTCAAAATTTTACCGGTTGTGCTCGCTGGGTAATTTTTGGAAAATGTAGACGGTTATGGTCAGGGCGCAAAACGGTCACAATTTTGCCGGTTGTGCGGGCTGAATAAATTTGGGTAAATGTTGACATTTTTGCCCAGCGCTCAAAACAGTCACAATTTTACTGGATGTGTGCGCTGGTAGTTTGGGTAAATGTCGACAGTTTTGCCCGGCCCGCAAAATGGTCACAATTTTGCCGGTTGTGAGCGCTGTTTTGCTGTTTTGGGTAAATGTTGGCTGTTTTGCTCAGCGCGCAAAACGGTCACAATTTTTCCGGTTGTAAGCGTTGGTCAATTTTCGACGAATGTAGGCTGTGTTGCTCAGCGCGCAAAACGCTAACAGTTTTGCCGGGTGTGTGCACTGGCAATTTTGGGTGAATGTTGACCGTTTTGCCCAGCACGCAAAACAGTCACAATTTGGTCGGCTCTGCGCGTTGAGTAAATTTGGTTAAATGTAGACATTTTTGCACATCGCACAAAATGGTCAGAATTTTGCCGGTTGTGAGCGCTGTCTAATTTTGGGTAAATGTAGAAATATTTGGTCAGCGTGCAAAACAGTCAGAATTTTACAGGTTGTGCCATTGGGTCACTTTTGGTAAATGTAGACATTTGTGATCACCGCGCAAATTAGTCACAATTTTGCATGTTATGGGCGCTGGGTAAATTTGGGTAAATGTAGACATTATTTGCATAGCGCGCAAAACGGTCACAATTTGGCCGGTTGGGCACGCTGGGTAATTTTGGGCAAATGTGGACAGTTTTGCCCAACGCCCAAAACGGTCACATTTTTGCCGGTTGTACGAACTGGGTAATTTTGGGTAAATGTATACGGTTTTGCACAGGGCGCAAAACTGTCACAATTTTGCCGGCTATGCGCGCTGGGTAATTTTGGTTAATGTCGAAAGTTTTTGTCCAACGCGCAAAACGGTCACAATTTTGCCGGTTGTGAGCGCTGTGTAATTTTGGGTAAATATAGACACATTTGGTCAGCGCAAAAAAACGGTCATAATTGTGCAGGTTGTGTGCGCTGGGTAATTTTGGGTTAATATAGACAGTTTTGCCTAGCGCGTAAAACAGTCACATTTTTGCCGGTTGTGCGCCCCGGGTAATTTTGGGTAAATGTAGACAGTTTTGCTCAGGGCGTAAAACTGTCACAATTTTGCCGGTTATTCGAATTGGATAATTTTTGGAAAATGAGGACAGTTTTACTCAGCGCGCAAAACCATCACAATTTTGCCGGTTGTGCGCGTTGGATAATTTTGGGCAAATGTCAGCTGTTTTGCCCAGCGCGCAAAACGGGCACAATTTTGTCGGGTGTGGGCACTGGTAATTTTGGGTAAATGTAGACAGTTTTGCCCAGCGCGCAAAACGGGCACAATTTTGCCTGGTGTGCGCGCTGGTAATTTTGGGTAAATGAAGACATTTTTGTCCAGCGCGGAAAACCGCCACAATTTTGCCGGTTGTGCGCGCTGGGTCACTTTGGTTAAATGTAGACATTATTTGCGTAGCGCGTAAAACCGTCACAATTTTGCAGGTTGTGCGTGCTGGGTAATTTTGGGTTAATATTGACAGTTTTGCCTAGCGCGCAAAACGAACACATTTTTGCCGGTTGTGTGCCCTAGATAATTTTGGGTAAATGTAGACAGTTTTGCTCAGAGCGTAAAACTGTCACAATTTTGCCGGTTGTTCGCAATGGATAATTTTTGGAAAATGAAGACAGTTAGGCTCACAGCGCGCAAAACGGTCACAATTTTACCGATTGTGTGCGTTGGCTAATTTTGGGCAAATGTAGACTGTTTTGCTCAGCGCGCAAAGCAATAACGATTTGCCGGGTGTGTGCACTAGTAATTATGGGTAAATGTTGACAGTTTTACCCAACGCGCAAAACCGTGATAATTTTACAGGTTGTGCGCGCAGGGTCACTTAGGGTAAATGCAGACATTTGTACTCAGAGCGCAAAATAGTCACAATTTTGCGGGTTGTGGGAGCTGAGGAAATTTGGCTAAATGTAGACATTATTTACGTAGCGCGCAAAACGGTCACAATTTTGCCGGTTGTGCGCGCTGGGTAATTTTGTGTAATTGTAGACAGTTTTTCCCAGCTCACAAAACGGTCACAATTTTGTCGATTGGGCACACTGGGTAATTTTTGTTAAATGTAGACGGTTTTACACAGCGTGCAAAACTGTCAAAATTTTACCGGTTGTGCACGCTGGGTAATTTTTGGAAATGGTCAGTGCGCAAAAAGGTCACAATTTTGCCAGTTGTGCGGGCTGAATAAATTTGGGTAAATGTTGACATTTTTGCCCAGCGCGCAAAACGGCCATAATTTTCCCGGATGTGTGCGCTGGTAATTTTGGGTAAATGTCGACAGTTTTGTCCGCCCCGCAAAACGGTCACAATTTTGCCGGGTGTGCCCCCTGGTAATTTTGGGTAAATGTAGACAGATTTGCCCGACGCGCAAAACGGTCACAATTTTGTCGGGTGTGCACGCTGGTAATTTTGGTTAAATATAGACATTTTTACTCAGCGCGCAAAACTGTCACAATTTTGCGGGTTGTGCGTCCTGGGTGATTTTGGACAAATGTTGGCTGTTTTGCTCAGCGCGCAAAACGGTCACAATTTTTCCGAATGTGCGCGTTGGGCAATTTTCGACGAACGTAGGCTGTGTTGCTCAGCGCGCAAAACGCTAACAGTTTTGCCGGGTGTGGGCACTGGTAATTTTGGAAAAATGTTAACCGTTTTGCCCAGCACGCAAAACAGTCACAATTTGGTCGGCTCTGCGCACTGAGTAAATTTGGTTAAATGTAGACATTTTTGCACATCGCGCAAAATGGTCAGAATTTTGCCTGTTGTGAGCCCTGTCTAATTTTGGGTAAATGTAGACATATTTGGCCAGCGTGCAAAATAGTCATAATTTTACAGGTTGTGCCCGCTGGGTCAGTTTGGGTAAATGTAGACATTTGTGCTCAACGCGCAAAAGAGTCACAATTTTTTATGTTATGGGCGCTGGGTAAATTTGGATAAATGTAGACATTATTTGCATAGCGCGCAAAACGGTCAAAATTTGGCCGGTTGGGCGCGCTGGGTAATTTTGGGTAAATGTGGACTGTTTTGCCCAACGCACAAAACGGTCACATTTTTTCCGGTTGTACGAACTGGGTAATTTTGGGTAAATGTATACGGTTTTGCACAATGTGCAAAACTGTCACAATTTTGCCTGCTATGCGCGATAGGTAATTTTGGTTAATGTAAACATTTTTTGCCCAGCGCGTAAAACGGTCTCAATTTTGCCGGGTGTGCGCACTGTTAAATTTGGGTAAATGAAGACATTTTTGTCCAGCACGGAAAACGGTGACAATTTTGCCGGGTGTGCGCTGGTAATTTTGGGAAAATGTACACAGTTTTGCCTAACGCGCAAAACGGTCACAATTTTGCAGGTTGTGCGCGCTGGGTCACTTTGGGTAAATGTAGAGATTTTTTGCGTAGCGCGCAAAACCGTCACAATTTTGCAGGTTGTGCAAGCTGGGTAATTTTGGGTTAATCTTAACATTTTTGCCCAGCGCGCAAAACGAACACATTTTTGTCGGTTGTGGGCACTAGGTAATTTTGGGTAAATGTAGACAGTTTTGCTCAGAGCGTAAAACTGTCACAATTGTGCCGGTTGTTCGCATTGGATAATTTTTGGAAAATGAAGACAGTTTTGCTCAGCGCACAAAACAGTCACAATTTTACCGGTTGTGCGCGTTGGCTAATTTTTGACAAATGTTGGCTGTTTTGCTCAGCGCGCAAAGCAATAACGATTTTGCCGGGTGTGTGCACTAGTAATTTTGGGTATATGTTGACAGTTGTACCCAGCGCGCAAAACAGTCACAATTTTGCCGGCTATGCGCGCTGAGTAATTTTGGTTAAATGTCGTCATTTTTGCCCAGTGGGTAAAATGGTCACAATTTTGCCGGTTGTGAGCGCTGTGTAAATTTTGTTAAATGTAGACATATTTGGTCAGCGCGCAAAACAGTGATAATTTTACAGGTTGTGCGCGCTAGGTCACTTAGGGTAAATGCAGACATTTGTACTCAGAGCGCAAAATAGTCACAATTTTGCGGGTTGTGGGCGCTGAGGAAATTTGGGTAAATGTAGACATTATTTACGTAGCGCGCAAAACGGTCACAATTCGTAATTTTGTGTAATTGTCGACAGTTTTGGCCAGTTCGCAAAACGGTCACAATTTTGCCGGTTGGGCGCACTGGGTAATTTTTGTTAAATGTAGATGGTTTTACACAGCGTGCAAAACTGTCAAAATTTTACCGGTTGTGCGCGCTGGGTAATTTTTGGAAAATGTAGCAGTTATGGTCAGTGCGCAAAACGGTCACAATTTTGCCGATTGTGAGGGCTGAATAAATTTGGGTAAATGTTGACATTTTTGCCCAGCGCTCAAAACGGTCACAATTTTATTGGATGTGTGCGCTGGTAATTTTGGGTAAATGTAGAAAGTTTTGCCCTGCACGCCAAACTGTCTCAATTTTGCGGGTTGTGCGCCCTGGGTAATTTTGGACAAATGTTGGCTGTTTTGCGCAGCGCGCAAAACGGTCACAATTTTGCCGGTTGTACGCGTTGGGGAATTTTCGACAAATGTAGGCTGTTTTGCCCAGTGCGCAAAACGCTAACAATTTTGTCTGGTGTGTGCACTGGTAATTTTGGGTATGCGTGCTGTGTAAATTGGGTTAAATGTAGAAATTTTTGCTCAGCACACAAAATTGTTAGAATTTTGCCGGTTCTGCGTGCCGTCTAATTGGTTAAATGTAGACATATTTGTTCAGCGTGTAAAACAGTCATAATTTTATAGGTTGTGCCCGCAGGGTCCCTTTGGGTAAATGTAGACATTTGTGCTCAACGCGCAAAATAGTCACAATTTTGCAGGTTATAGGCGCTGGGTAAATTTGGGTAAATGTAGACATTATTTGAATAGCGCGCAAAACGGTCACAATTTGGCCGGTTATTCGAATTGGATAATTTTTGGAAAATGAGGACAGTTTTGTTCCGGGCGCAAAACCATCACAATTTTGCCGGTTGTTCGCGTTGGGTAATTTTGGGCAAAGGTAGGCTGTTTTGCTCAGCGCGCAAAACATTAACAATTTTGCCGGGTGTGTACTGGTAATTTTGGGTAAATGTAGACAGTTTTGCCCAGCGCGCAAAACGGTCACAATTTTGTAGGGTGTGCGCTGGTAATTTTGTGTAAATGAAGACATTTTTGTCCTGCGCGCAAAACGGTTACAATTTTGCCGGGTGTGCGCTGGTAATTTTGGGTAAATATAGACAGTTTTGACTAGCGCGCAAAACGGTTACAATTTTGCAAGTTGTGCACGCGGGGTCAATTTGGGTAAATTTAGACATTATTTGCGTAGCACGCAAAACCGTCACAATTTTACAGGTTGTGCGCGCTCGGTAATTTTTGGTTAATATTGACAGTTTTGCCTAGAGCGCAAAACAGACACATTTTTGCCGGTTGTGTGCACTAGGTAATTTTGGGTAAATGTAGGCAGTTTTATTCAGAACGTAAAACTGTCACAATTTTTCAGGTTGTTCGCATTGGATAATTTTTGGAAAATGAAGACAGTATTGCTCAGCGCGCAAAACGGTCACAATTTTACCGGTTGTGCACGTTGGGTAATTTTGGGCAAATATAGGCTGTTTTGCTCAGCGAGCAAAGCATTAACGATTTTGCTTTGCAAGTTGTGTGTCGGCTATGCGCGCTGAGTAAATTTGGTTAAATGTAGACATTTTTGCGCAGCGCGCAAAATGGTCAGAATTTTGCCGGTTGTGAGCGTTGTCAAATTTTGGGTAAATGTGGACATATTTGGTCAGCGTGCAAAACAGTCATAATTTTACAGGTTTTGTCCGCTGGGTAATTTTGGTTAAAGTAGACATTTTTGCCCAACGCGCAAAACGGTCAAAATTTTACCGGTTGTGAGCGCTGTGTAATTTTGGGTAAATATGGACATAATTGGTCAGCGCGGAAAACGGTCACAATTTTGCGGGTTGTGCGCGCTGGGTAATTTTGGGTTAATAAAGGCAGTTTTGCCTAGCGCGTAAAACGGTCACATTTTTGCCGGTTGTGCGCCCGGGGTAATTTTGGGTAAATGTCGACAGTTTTGCTCAGAGCGTAAAACTATCACAATTTTGCCGGTTTTTCGAATTGGATAATTTTTGGAAAATGAGGACAGTTTTGCTCAGCGCGCAAAACAATCACAATTTTGCCGGTTGTGCGCGTTGGGTAATTTTGGGCAAATGTAGGCGGTTTTGCGCAGCGCGGAAAACAATAACAATTTTGCCGGGTGTGTGTACTGGTAATTTTGGGTAAATGTAGACCGTTTTGCCCAGCGCGCAAAACGGTCACAATTTTACGGGTGTGAGCGCTGGTAATTTTGGGTAAATGAAGACATTTTTGTCCAGCGCGCAAAACGGTTACAATTTTGCCTGGTGTGCGCTGGTAATTTTTGGTAAATGTAGACAGTTTTCCCTAGCGCGCAAAACCGTCACAATTTTGCAGGTTGTGCGCGCCGGGTCACTTTGGGAAAATGTAAACATTATTTGCGTAGCGCGCAAAACCGTCACAATTATGCAGGTTTTGCGCGCTCGGTAATTTTGGGTTAATATTAACAGTTTTGCCTAGCGCGCAAACCGAACACATTTTTGCCGGTTGTGTGCACTAGGTAATTTTGGGTAAATGTAGACAGTTTTGCTCAGAGCGTAAAACTGTCACAATTTTGCCGGTTGTTCGCATTGGATAATTTTTGGAAAATGAAGACAGTTTTGCTCAGAGCGCAAAACGGTCACAATTTTGCCGCTCGTGCGCGTTGGGTAATTTTGGGCAAATATTGGCTGTTTTGCCCTGCACGCAAAACTGTCACAATTTTGCCGGGTGCGTGCGTTGGTGATTTTGGGTAAATATTGACAGTTTTTCCCAGCGTGCAAAACCATCACATTTTTACCGGTTGTGCGCGCTGGGTAAGTTTGGTTAAACGTAGACATTTTTGCTCAGCGCGCAAAACTATCACAATTTTCCCGGTTGTGGGCGATTGGTAATTTTTGTTAAATATAGACAGTTTCGGTCAGTGCGCAAACGGTCACAATTTTGTCGGTTGTGCGGGCTGCGTAATTTTGGGTAAATGTTGACATTTTTGCCCAGCGCGAAAAACAGTCACAATTTTGCCGGGGTGTGCGCTGGTAATTTTGGGTAAATGTAGACAGTTTTGCCCAGCGCGCAAAACGGTCACAATTTTGACGGGTATGCACGCAGGTAATTTTTGACAAATGTAGACAGTTTTGCCCAGCGCGCAAAACGACCACAATATTGCCGGCTCTGGGCGCTGAGTAATTTTGGTTAAATGTCGACTTTTTTGCTCAGCGTGTAAAACAGTCACAATTTTGCCGGCTCTGCGCGCTGCATCACTTTGGTTAGATGTAGATATTTTTTCTCAGCGCGCAAAACGGTCACTTTTTTGCAGGTTGTGCGCGCTGGGTCACTTTAGGTAAATGGAGACATTATTTGTGTAGCGCGCAAAATAGTCACAATTTTGCGGGTTGTGCACACTGGGTAATTTTGGGTAAATGTTGACAGTTTTGCCTAGCACGCAAAATGATCACATTTTTGTCGGTTGTGCGCACTTGGTAATTTTGGGTAAATGTAGACAGTTTTTCACAGAGCATAAAACTGTCACAATTTTTCCAGATGTCGGCGTTTGGTAATTTTCGGAAAATGTATACAGTTTTGCTCAGAGCGTAAAACGGACACAATTTTGCCGCTCGTGCGCATTGGGTAATTTTGGGCGAATATTGGCTGTTTTGCCCGGCACGCAAAACGGTCACAATTTGCCGGGTGTGTGCGCTGGTGATTTTGGGTAAATGTTGACAGTTTTTCCCACCGTGCAAAACCGTCACATTTTTGCCGGTTGTGCGCGCTGGGTAATTTTGGTTAAACGTAGACATTTTTGCTCAGGGCGCAAAACTGTAACAATTTTGCCGGTTGTGGGCGCTTGGTAATTTTTGTAAAATGTAGACAGTTTCGGTCAGTGCGCAAACGGTCACAATTTTGTCGGTTGTGCGGGCTTCGTAATTTTGGGTAAATGTAGACATTTTTGTCCTGCGTATAAAACGGTTACAATTTTGCTGGGTGTGTGCGCATGTAATTTTGGGTAAATGTCGACAGTTTTACCCAGCGCGCAAAACGGTTACTATTTTGTCGGCTGTGTGCGCTGGTAATTTGCTTTAAATTTAGACAGTTTTACCCAGCGCCCCAAACGGTCACAATTTTGCCGGTTGTGCACGCAGATTTACTTTGGGTAAATGTAAATATATTTGGTCAGTGCGCAAAACGGTCACAATTTTACCGGTTGTGCACGTTGGGTCACTTTGGGTAAATGTAGACATTATTTGCGTAGCGCGAAACAGTCACAATTTTACGGGTTGTGCTCGCGGGGCAATTTTGGGTAAATGTAAACAGTTTTGCCCAGCGCGCAAAATGGTCACAATTTTGCCGGTTGTGACCGCTGTGTAATTTTTGTTAAATGTAGACATATTTGGTCATCGCGCAAAGCAGACATAATTTTACAGGTTGTCCGCGCTGGGTCAATTTGGATAAATGCTGAAATTTGTGCTCTGTGCACGCTGGGTCACTTTGGGTAAATGCAGATATTTGTGCTTAGCGCGCAAAATAGTCCCAATTTTACGGGTTGTGGGCGCTGGGTAAATTTGGGTATATGTAGACATTATTTGCTTAGCGTGCAAAACGGCCACAATTTTGCCGGTTGTGCGCGCTGGGAATTTTGGATAAATGCAGAAAGTTTTGCCTAGCGTGGAAAACGGTCACATTTTTGCCGGTTGTGAGCACTAGGTAATTTTGGGTAAATGTAGACAGTTTTGCACAGCACGCAAAACTGTCACAATTTTGCCGGATGTGGTCGCTGGGTAATTTTGGGTAAATGTAAACAGTTTTGCTCAGCACGCAAAACTGTCACAATTTAGCCGGTTGTGGGCGCTGGGTAATTTTGGGTAAATGTAAACAGTTTTGCTCAGCACGCAAAACTGTCACAATTTAGCCGGTTGTGGGCGCTGGATAATTTTTGTAAAATGTAGACAGTTTTGGTCAGTGCGCAAAACGGTCACAATTTTTTCGGTTGTGCGAGCTGCGTAATTTTGGGTAAATGTTGACATTTTTGCCCAGAGCGCAAAACGGTCACAATTTTGCCGGGTGTGCGTACTGGTAATTTTGGGTAAATGTAGACATTTTTGCACAGCGTGCAAAACGGTCACAATTTTGCCGGCTATGTGTGCTGAGTAATTTTGGTTAAATGTAGACATTTTTGTCCAGCGCGCAAAACGATCAAAATTTTTCCGATTGTGCGTACATAGTTACTTTGGGTAAATGTAGACATATTTGGTCCACGCGCAAAATGGTCACAATTTTGCTGGTTGTGCACGCTGGGTCACAATTTTGCTGGCTGTGCGCGCTGGATAATTTTGGGTAAATGTCGACATTTTTGCCCAGCACGCAAAACGGTCACAATTTTTTACGGTTGTGTGTACACACTGCAATTTTGGGTAAATGTAGACATTTTTGCACAGCGCGCAAAATGCTCAAAATTTTGAAGGTTGTGCACGCTAGGTATTTTTGGGTAAATGTAGACATTTTTTGCGCAGCGCACAAAACATTCACAATTTTTTTCGGTTGTGCGCGTTGGGGAATTTTGGGTAAATGTAGACAGTTTTGATCAGCGGGCAAAATGGTCACAATTTTGTCGGTTGTCTGTGTTGGGTAATTTTGGGCAACTGTAGGCTTTTTTGCTCAGCGCACAAAATGGTCACAATTTTGCCGGGTGTGTGCGCTGGTAATTGTGGGTAAATGTAGACTGTTTTGCCCAGCTCGCAAAAACAGTCACACTTTTGCCGCCTATGTGATTCAAATCATAGAAAAACTTCGAAGGACCCAGTTCAAGTGCCAATTGAACCAGTTACGTGTTCGCGAGCAAAGAGATTCAAAGATGTACTCAACGGGCTGATTCAAGAGATCTGGGCTCAAGCAAATTCATGGAGGCCTATTGAGCATGCGCCATGTGTTTAACAGAGATGGTTCAACATGATTCAAGTTCTAGAAGAATTCAAATATGGATAGCTTAAATTCAGATAGTAAATTGGCATGTGGAGGATTATTATTTTTGGAAGGTTTGAATGCCCAATACTCTATTTGGAAGGCTTGCATGCCAACTACTCTATTTGGAAGGTTCGCATGCGTAGAAGTTACTTTCCTTTTCTATTTTTGGAAGGCTTGCATGCCGATATAATTACTTTCCTTTTCTATTTTTGGAAGGCTTGCATGCCGATATAATTACTTTCCTTTTCTATTTTTGGAAGGCTTGCATGCCGATATAATTACTTTCCTTTTCTATTTTTTGGAAGGCTTGCATGCCGATATAATTACTTTCCTTTTCTATTTTTTGGAAGGCTTGCATGTTGATATAATTACTTTCCTATTAAAAGGCATCTAACCAATGGAAAAATGGAATTGATTTTTCGGTAAAATTTCTGAGAGAATTTCTATTTGGTTCTTTGAAGAACTATTCGAAGTTATCGGAGTTTTTCGTGACGTTCACCATCGACTTATTAAACGGGTTTCCACCACCGTTTGTGGCGTATTACTTAAACCGAGGTTCTTGTTCGTAATAAGCAACGGGTCGAGTTCTTCTATACCAAGGTTCTTGATTTTGTCGTACAAGGGGTCGAGGTCTCCATCCAAATTCTGATTATAGAACGATCTTGGGTTCCTCTTCGTTGTTGGGGTCTCGTCGTTCCTGGCGGGGTTCGCATCATTTGGTATCAAAACTTTGAGTCTAGATCAGGTTTACCTATCTTTTAAATCAAAAAAACTTTCTTTTCCTTATTCTGCATTCTTTTAGTCTCTATATTCGGTTCACATACCCTTCTTTAGCCGGATTTCTTTATCCATTTTTTCGTTCGTATTTTGTTTTGAAATAGCATTCCTTTACAATCAAAAATACAGTTGCTGATTATCCAAAAAAATAAGTTTTAAAAAAAAGAAGAAGAAAAGAAGGAAAAAAAAGAAAGAAAAAAACCAAACAAAAAAAGGTACATCGGTCTCAACAGAAAAAAAATTTGTTATCATTCATTTTGGTTATAATTAGCACAACAAATCACATCACCCTAAAGATCTATCTTTTTTGTGTGTGTGAAAATTCTCCCTCCAAAGACCAATCTTTTGTGTGTGGAAATTTTGATAACTTCATACTTCCAAAACTTTTGTCACCCGTGTTCCTTGCAATCTTCCTTTCAGATCTGAAATTCCTTTATGAGTTCTTGGTGAATTGTTATTGGAAATTCTGTATTTTGTTTGTTTTAGTTCCAAAAGAACTGAAAGAGAAATTACAGAGTGAGAGAAGTGAGAGTGGTGGGAACAATAGAGGGTTAGAGGCCACAAATTTTGAGTGAAAACACGAGCGTAGAGTGATTCACATTCTTGAGTGTAAACACATAAAGGAGAGAATTATGAGGTCCTTTTTTCTAACTTTGTTTTGCAGGAAACATGTCTCGCAATAGTGCTACCACAGATTTGCCTGATCAGAAATTGCTTGTGGATGCCATAATGAGTGAGATGAAGCATGTGTGAAGTTGAAGCTCGAGCAGGTTCATGAACGGCTTGATAAGATGGAGGATAAACTTAGTGAGCAGACACAAAATGCTCCTAACATGCATAGAAGGGAAAGAGTTCAACCGAGGACAGTGAATGGTGACGATGAAGAGTCTTATGTGACTGGTTTTGATGAAGATGAATATCGATATTCAGTTGTTAACCATAGAAGACGTGGAGGGCCGTTTAGAAAAGCTAGAAATAAGGAAGATAACAACTTGGGTGGTATTAAGATGAAGATTCCTTCATTCCAAGGTAAAACTAATCCTGAAGCATACCTTGAGTGGGAGAAGAAGATGGAGTTCATATTTGATTGCCACAACTATTCTGAAGCAAAGAAGGTAAGATAAGCTGTGATTGAATTTTCTGACTATGCTATTACTTGGTGGGATCAGTTTATGACAAACAGGAGAAGAAATAGAGAACGACCAATAGAGACATGAGAGGAGATGAAAGCAGTAATGAGAAAGCGGTTCGTTCCTAATTACTACTATCGAGAGATATACAATAAGCTTCAAGATCTTACGCAAGGAAGTCGCAGCGTAGAAGATTACTACAAGGAGATGGTGATTGTTATGATCCGGGCTAAATGTGGAGGAAGATATTGAGGATGAATATCTAGCCGCACCACTTACTGAAGTGATCAAGAAGAACGTTGGATTTAAATGGGGACAAGAACAAGAGGAGGCATTTCAAAGAGAAGTTGACCAACGCGCCATTATTGTCTTTACCTAACTTTTCAAAAACGTTGAGATTGAATGTGATGCTTCAGGAATTGGCTTAGGCACAGTTCTTATGCAAGAAGGACGACCAATTGCTTACTTCAGCGAAAAACTAAGCGGGGCAGCTTTAAACTATCCAACGTATGAAAAGGAGGTGTATGCATTGGTTCGAGCTTTAGAGACATGGCAGCACTACCTATGATCAAAGGAGTTTGTGATTCACACAGATCATGAGTCCTTGAAACACTTGAAGGGACAACACAAGCTGAACAAAAGGCACGCTCGTTGGGTGGGGTTCATTGAAACCTTTTCATACGTCATCCGGTATAAGAAAGGTAAGGAGAATATGGTCGCTGCTGCACTTTCTCGAAGGTATGCATTACTTTCTACACTTGATGCAAAATTGCTTGGGTTTGAGTGCAATAAAAATTTATCTGCTGATGACCATGAATTTTGTAAGGAATGTCGTGCTTGTGAGAAAATCCCTTATGGTAAGTTCTTTAGACATGATGGGTTCCTGTTTCAATAGAATAAGCTATGTGTGCCTAATTATTTATTTTGGGTAAATGTAGACATTTTTGCCCAGCGCGCAAAACGGTCACAATTTTGCCGGGTGTGCGGGCTGCGTAATTTTCGGTAAATATTGACATTTTGCCCAGTGCGCAAAACAGTCACAATTTTGCCGGGTGTGCGCTCTGCTAATTTTGGGAAAATGTAGACATTTTTGTCCAGCGCGTAAAACAGTCACAATGTTGCCGGGTGTGTGCGCTGGTAATTTTGGGTAAGTGTAGACAGTTTTGCCCAGCACGTAAAACGGTCACAATTTTGCCGGGTGTGTGCACTGGTAATTTTGGGTAAATGTAGACAGTTTTGCCGAGCGCGCAAAACGGTCACAATTTTACCGGCTATGCGCGCTGAGTAATTTTGGTAAAATGTACACATTTTTGCTCAGTGCGTAAAAGAATTATGAGGACATGTAGACATATTTGGTCAGCGCGCAACACGGTCACAATTTTACAGGTTGTGCGCGCTGGGTCACGTTGCGTAAATGTAGACATTATTTGCGTAGCGCGCAAAACAGTCACAATTTTACGGGTTGTGCACACGGGGTAATTTTGGGTAAATGTAGACAGTTTTGCCCAGCGTGCAAAATGATCACATTTTCACCGGTTGTGCGCACTATGTAATTTTGGGATATGTAGACAATTTTGCTCAGAGCGTAAAACTATCATAATTTTGCCGGTTATGCGCGTTGGGTAATTTTGGAAAATGTAGTCATTTTTTCTCAGCGCGCAAAACGGTCACAATTTTGTCGGTTGTGTGCGTTGTGTAATTTTGGGCAAATGTAGGCATTTTTGCTCGGTGCGCAAAACTGTCTCTATTTTGCCGGCAATGCGCGCTGCCTAAATTTGGGCAAATATATACTGTTTTGCTCCGGGCGCAAAACGGTCACAATTTTACCTGCTGTGCGCGCTAGATAATTTTGGATAAATGTCGACATTTTTGTCCATTGCGCAAAACGGTCACAATTTTTGACGGTTGTGCACACATGGCAATTATGGGGAAATGTAAACATTTTTGCACAGCGTGCAAAACGCTCACAAATTTTGAAGGTTGTGCGCGATAGGTAATTTTGGGTAAATGTAGACATTTTTTGCGCAACGCACACACTGTCACAATTTTTCCGGTTGTGCGCGCTGGGTAATTTTGGGGAAATGTAGACAGTTTTGCTCAATGTGCAAAACGATCACAATTTTGCCGGTTGTGCGCGTTGGGTAATTTTCGACAAATTTAGGCTGTTTTGCGCTGCGTGCAAAACCGTCACAATTTTTCCGGGTGTGTGCGCAGGTAATTTTGGGTAAATGTAGACAATTTTGCCCAGCGCGCAAAACAGTCACACTTTTGCCGGCTATGTGCGCTGAGTAATTTTGGCTAAATGTAGGCATTTTTGTTCAGCGCGCAAAATGGTCACAATTTTGCCGGTTGTGAACGCTGTGTAATTTTGGGTAAATGTTGAGATATTTGGTCAGCGCGCAAAATGGTCACAATTTTGCAGGTTATGCACGCTCGGTCACCTTGGGTAACTGTAGACATTTGTGCTCAGCATGCAAAAAAGTCAAAATTTTACGGGTTGTGGGTGCTGGGTAAATTTCGGTAAATGTAGACATTAATTGTATAGCGCGTAAAACAGTCACAATTTTACCGTTTGTGCGTGCTGGGTAATTTTGGGTAAATGTAGAGAGTTTTGTCTAGCGTGCAAAACAGTTACATTTTTGCCGGTTGTGCACGTTGGGAAATTTTGGTTAAATGGAGACAGTTTTTCTCAGCGTGCAAAACTGGCACAATTTGCCAGTTGTGCGTGCTGGGTAATTTTTGGAAAATGCATACAGTTTTGGTCAGTGTGCAAAACGGTCACAATTTTGCCGGTTGTGCAGGTTAAGTAATTTTGGGTAAAAACGTTGACATTTTTGCACAGCGCGCAAAACGGTCATAATTTTGCCGGGTGTGTGCGCTGGCAATTTTGGGGTAAATGAAGACAGTTTTGCCTAGGGCGCAAAACCGTCACAATTTTGCCGGTTATGCGCACTAAGTAATTTTGGTTAAATGTTGACATTTTTGCCCAGCGCGCAATACGATCACAATTTTGCCGGTTGTAGGCACTATGTAATTTTGGGTACATGTAGACATATTTGGTCAGCGCGCAAAACAGTCACAATTTTGCCGGTTGGGCACAATTTTGCCGGTTGTGCGCGCTGGGTAATTTTGAGAAATGTAGACAGTTTTGCCCAGCGCGCAAAACTATCACGGTTTTGCCGGTTGTGCACGCTGGGTAATTTTGGGCAAATGTAAACCGTTTTGCCCGGTGCACAAAACTGTCACAATTTTTTTGGTTGTGGGCGCTGGGTAATTTTGGGAAAATGTAGACATTTTTGGTCAGTGCGCAAAACTGTCACAATTTTTCCAGTTGTGCGGGATGCGTAATTTTGTGTAAATGTTGAGATTTTTGCCCAGCGCCCAAAATGGTCACAATTATGCCGGGTGTGTGCGCTGGTAATTTTGGGTAAATGTTGACATTTTTGTCCAACGCGCAAAACGGTTACAATTTTTCCAGGTGTGGGCGCTGGTAATTTTGGGTAAATGTAGACAGTTTTGCCCAGCGCGCAAAATGGTCACAATTTTGAAGGTTGTGCACGCTGGGTCACTTTGGGTAAATGTAGACATTATTTGCGTAGCGCGCAAAACAATCAAAATTTTGCGAGTTGTGCGCGCTGGGTAATTTTGGGTTAACATTGACAGTTTTGCCTAGCGCGCAAAACGGTCACATTTATGCCGGTTGTGCACACTGGGTAATTTTGGGTAAATGGAGACAGTTTTTCTCAGAGCGGAAAACTGTCATAATTTTGCCGGTTGTCTGCATTGGGTAATTTTTGGAAAAAGCAGACAGTTTTGCTCAGCGCGCAAAACCGTCACAATTTTGCCGGTTGTGAGCGTTGGGTAATGTTGGGCAAATGTAGGCTGTTTTCCGCAGCGCGCAAAACAATAACAATTTTGTCGCGTGTGCACTGGTAATTTTGGGTAAAAGTTGACAGTTTTTCCCAGCGCGGAAAATGGTCACAATTTTACCTGGTGTGCGCGCTGGTAATTTTGGGTAAATGTTGATATTTTTGTCCAGCGTGCAAAACATATACAATTTTGCCGGGTGTATGCGCTGGTAATTTTGGGTAAATGTAGACAGTTTTGCCCTGCGCGCAAAACGGTCACAATTTTGCAGGTTGTGCGCGCTTGGTCACTTTGGGTAAATGTAGACATTATTTGCGTAGCGCGCAAAACGGTCACAATTTTGCGGGTTGTGCGCGCTGGGTAATTTTGGTTTAATATAGACAGTTTTGCCTAGCACGTAAAACGGTCACATTTTTGTCGGTGGTGTGCACTGGGTAATTTTAGGTAAATGTAGACAGTTTTGCTAAGAGGGTAAACATGTCTCAATTTTGCGGGTTGTTCGCATTGGATCTTGTTTGGAAAATGAAGACAGTTTTGCTCAGCACTCAAGACAGTCACAATTTTGCCGGTTGTGCGCGTTGGGTAAATTTGGGCAAATGTAGGTTGTTTTGCTCAGCGCGCAAAACAATAACAATTATGCCGGGTGTGTGCACTAGTAATTTTGGGTAAATGTGGACAGTTTTGCCCAGCGCGTAAAACTGTGACAATTTTGTCAGCTATGCGTACTGAGTAATTTTGGTTAAATGTAGAAATTTTTGCTCAGCTCGCAAAATGGTCGCAATTTTGTCGGTTGTGAGCGCTGTGTAATTTGGTTAAATGTAGACATATTTGGCCAGCGGCCGAAATAGTGATAATTTTACACGATGTGCACGCTGGGTCACTTTGGGTAAATGCAGACATTTGTACTCAGAGCGCAAAATAGTCACAATTTTGCGGGTTGTGGGCGCTAGGGAAATTTGGGTAAATGTAGACAATATTTGTGTAGCACGCAAAACGATCACATTTTTGCCGGTTGTGCGCGTTGGTTAATTTTTGTTAAATATAGTCAGTTTTGCCCAGCCCGCAAAATGGTCATATTTTTGCCGGTTGTGCGCATTAGGTAATTTTGGGTAAAATGTAGAAAGTTTTTTCTAGCACGCAAAACTGTCACAATTTTGCTGTTTGTGGGCGCTAGGTAATTTTTAGACAGTTTTGCCCAGCTCGCAAAACGGTCACAATTTTGCCGATTGGGCGCACTGGGTAATTTTTGTTAATTGTAGACGGGTTTACACAGCGTTCAAAACTGTCAAAATTGTACCGGTTGTGCGCGCTGGGTAATTTTTGGAAAATTTAGACAGTTATGGTCAGTGCGCAAAACGGTCACGATTTTGCCGGTTGTGAGCGCTGCCTAATTTTGGGTAAATGTAGACATATTTGGTCAGCGTGCAAAACAGTCATAATTTTACAGGTTATGGGCGCTGGGTAAATTTGGGTAAATGTAGACATTATTTGCATAGCGTGCAAAACGGTCACAATTTGGCCGGTTGGGCGCACTGGGTAATTTTGGGTAAATGTGGAAAGTTTTGCCCAACGCCCAAAACGGTCACATTTTTGCCGGTTGTACGAACTGGGTAATTTTGGGTAAATTTATACGGTTTTGGACAGGGCGCAAAGCTGTCACAATTTTGCCGGCTACGCGCGCTAGGTAATTTTGGTTAATGTAGACATTTTTTGCCCAACGCGCAAAACGGTCAAACTTTTGCTGGTTGTGAGCACAGTGTAGTTTTGGGTAAATATATACATATTTGGTCAGCGCGCAAAACGGTCACAATTTTGCGGGTTGTGCGCGCTGTGTAATTTTGGGTTAATATAGACAGTTTTGCCTAGCACGCAAACCGGTCACATTTTTGCCGGTTGTGCGCTCCGGGTAATTTTGCGTAAATGTAGACAATTTTGCTCAGAGCGTAAAACTGTCACAATTTTGCCGGTTATTCGAATTGGATAATTTTTGGAAAATGACGACAATTTTGCACAGCGCGCAAAACCATCACAATTTTGCCGGTTGTGCGCGTTGGGTAATTTTGGGCAAATGTAGGCTGTTTTGCTCACCGCAAAAAACAATAACAATTTTGCCGGGTGTGTGCACTGGTAATTTTGGGTAAATGTAGGCAGTTTTGCCCGGCGTGCAAAACGGTTACAATTTTGCCGACACTGCGTGCTGAGTAATTTTGGTTAAATATAGACATTTTTGCGCAGCGTGCAAAACTGTCACAATTTTGCGGGCTGTGCGTCCTGGGTAATTTTGGACAAATGTTGGCTGTTTTGTCCAGCGCGCAAAACGGTCAAAATTTTGTCGGTTGTGTGCGGTGGGTAATTTTCGACAAATGAAGGCAGTTTTACTCAGCGCGCAAAACGCTAACAATTTTGCCGGGTGTGTGCACTGGTAACTTTGGGTAAATGTTGACCGTTTTGCCCAGCACGCAAAATAGTCACAATTTTGTTGGCTCTGCGCGCTGAGTAAATTTGGTTAAATGTAGACATTTTTGCTCAGCGCGCAAAATGGTCAGAATTTTACCGGTTGTGAACGCTGTCTAATTTTGGGTAAATGTAGACATATTTGGTCAGCGTGCAAAACAGTCATAATTTTACAGGTTGTGCCCGCTGGGTCACGTTGGGTAAATGTAGACATTTGTGCTCAACGCGCAAAACAGTCACAATTTTGCCGGTTCTAGGCGCTAGGTAAATTTGGGTAAATGTAGACACGCGCAAAACAGTCACAATTTTGCCGGTTCTAGGCGCTAGGTAAATTTGGGTAAATGTAGACATTATTTGCATAGCGCGCAAAATGGTCACAATTTGGCCGGTTGGGCGCGCTGGTAATTTTGGGGAAATGTGGACAGTTTTGCCCAACGCCCAAAACGGTCACATTTTCGCCAGTTGTACGAGCTGGGTAATTTTGGGTAAATGTATACAGTTTTGCACAGGGCGCAAAACTGTCACAATTTTGCCGGCTATGCGCGTTGGGTAATTTTGGTTAATGTAGACATTTTTTGCCCAACGCGCAAAACGGTCACAATTTTGCCGGTTGTGAGTGCTACGTAATTTTGTGTAAATATAGCCATATTTGTTCAGCGCGCTAAACGATCACAATTTTGCGGGTTGTGCGCGCTGGGTAATTTCGGGTTAATATAGACAGTTTTGCCTAGCGTGCAAAACAGTCACATTTTTGCCGGTTGCGCGGCCCGGGTAATTTTGGGTAAATGTAGACAGTTTTGCTCAGAGCGTAAAACTGTCACAATTTTGCCGGTTATTCGAATTGGATAATTTTTGGAAAATGAGGACAGTTTTGCTCAGCACGCAAAACAATAAAAATTTTACCGGGTGTGTGCACTAGTAATTTTGGGTAAATGTAGACAGTTTTGCCCAGCGCGCAAAACGGTCACAATTTTGCCGGGTGTGCGCGCTGGTAATTTTGGGTAAATGAAGACATTTTTGTCCAACGCGCAAAACGGTTACAATTTTGCCGGGTGTGTGCTGGTAATTTTGGGGAAATGTAGACAGTTTTGCCTAGCGCACAAAACCGTCACAATTTTCCAGGTTGTGCGCACTGGGTCACTTTGGGTAAATGTAGACATTATTTGCGTAGCGCGCAAAACTGTCACAATTTTGCAGGTTGTGCGGGCTAGGTAATTTTTGTTTAATATTGACAGTTTTGCCTAGCGCGCAAAACAGACACATATTTGCCGGTTGTGGGCACTAGGTAATTTTGGGTAAATGTAGACAGTTTTGCTCAGAGTGTAAATCTGTCACAATTTTGCCGGTAGTTCGCAATGGATAATTTTTGGAAAATGAAGACATTTTTGCTCAGCGCACAAAACGGTCACAATTTTCCCGGTTGTGCGCGTTGGGTAATTTTGGGAAATGTAGGCTGTTTTGCTCAGCGCGCAAAGCAATAACGATTTTGCCGGGTGTGTGCACTAGTAATTTTGGCTAAATGTTGATAGTTTTTCCCAGCGCGCAAAACAGTCACAATTTTGCCGGCTATGCGCACTGAGTAATTTTGGTTAAATGTCGTCATTTTTGCTCAGTGCGCAAAATGGTCACAATTTTGCCGGTTGTGAGCGCTGTGTAAATTTGGTTAAATGTAGACATATTTGTTCAGCGCGTAAAATAGTGAGAATTTTACAGGTTGTGCGCTCTGGGTCACTTAGGGTAAATGCAGACATTTGTACTCAGAGCGCAAAATAGTCACAATTTTGCGGGTTGTGGGAGCTGAGGATATTTGGGTAAATGTAGACATTATTTACGTAGCGCGCAAAACGGTCACAATTTTACCGGTTGTACGCGCTGGGTAATTTTCTGTAATTGTAGACAGTTTTGCCCAGCTCGCAAAACGGTCACAATTTTGCCGATTGGGCGCACTGGGTAATTTTTGTTAATTGTAGACGGGTTTACACAGCGTTCAAAACTGTCAAAATTGTACCGGTTGTGCGCGCTGGGTAATTTTTGGAAAATTTAGACAGTTATGGTCAGTGCGCAAAACGGTCACGATTTTGCCGGTTGTGAGCGCTGCCTAATTTTGGGTAAATGTAGACATATTTGGTCAGCGTGCAAAATAGTCATAATTTTACAGGTTATGGGCGCTGGGTAAATTTGGGTAAATGTAGACATTATTTGCATAGCGTGCAAAACGGTCACAATTTGGCCGGTTGGGCGCACTGGGTAATTTTGGGTAAATGTAGACATTATTTGCATAGCGTGCAAAACAATCCCAATTTGGCCGGTTGGGCGCACTGGATAATTTTGGGTAAATGTGGACAGTTTTGGCCAACGTCCAAAACGGTCACATTTTTGCCGGTTGTACGAACTGGGAAATTTTGGGTAAATTTATACGGTTTTGGACAGGGCGTAAAGCTGTTCTAATTTTGCCGGCTATGCGCGCTAGGTAATTTTGGTTAATGTAGACATTTTTTGCCCAACGCGCAATACGGTCAAAATTTTGCTGGATGTGAGCACAGTGTAGTTTTGGGTAAATATATACATATTTGGTCAGCGCGCAAAACGGTCACAATTTTGCGGGTTGTGCGCGCTGTGTAATTTTGGGTTAATATAGACAGTTTGGCCTAGCACGCAAACCGGTCACATTTTTGCCGGTTGTGCGCTCCGGGTAATTTTGGGTAAATGTAGACAGTTTTGCTCAGAGCGTAAAACTGTCACAATTTTGCCGGTTATTCGAATTGGATAATTTTTGGAAAATGACGACAATTTTGCACAGCGCGCAAAACCATCACAATTTTGCCGGTTGTGCGCGTTGGGTAATTTTGGGCAAATGTAGGCTGTTTTGCGCAGCGCACAAAACAATTACAATTTTGCCGGGTGTGTGCACAAGTAATTTTGGGTAAATGTAGACAGTTTTGCCCAGGGTGCAAAACGGTCACAATTTTGCCGGGTGTGCGTACTGGTAATTTTGTGTAATTGTTGACAGTTTTGCCCAGCTCGCAAAACGGTCACAATTTTGCCAGTTGGGCGCACTTGGTAATTTTTGGTAAATGTAGACGGTTTTACAAAGCGTGCAAAACTGACAAAATTTTACCGGTTGTGCGCGCTGGGTAATTTTTGGAAAATGTAGACAGTTATGGTCAGTGCGCAAACGTCACAATTTTGCCGGTTGTGCGGGCTGAATAAATTTGGGTAAATGTTGACATTTTTGCCCAGCGCTCAAAAGGGTCACAATTTTACCGGATGTGTGCGCTGGTATTTTGGGTATATGTCTTCAGTTTTGCCCGGCGCGCAAAACGGTCACAATTTTGTCGGGTGTGCACACAGGTAATTTTGGGTAAATGTAGACAGTTTTGCCCGGCGCGCAAAACGGTCACATTTTAGCCGGGTGTGCACGCTGGTAATTATGGGTAAATGTAGGCAGTTTTGCCCGGCGGGCAAAACGGTTACAATTTTGCCGGCACTGCGCGCTGAGTAATTTTGGTTAAATATAGACATTTTTGCGCAGCGCGCAAAACTGTCACAATTTTGCAGGCTGTGCGTCCTGGGTAAATTTGGACAAATGTTGGCTGTTTTGCCCAGCGCGCAAATCGGTCACAATTTTACCGGTTGTGCGCGTTGGGTAATTTTCGACAAATGAAGGCAGTTTTGCTCAGCGCGCAAAACGCTAACAATTTTGCCGGGTGTGTGCACTGGTAATTTTGGGTAAATGTTGACCGTCTTGCCCAGCACGCAAAACAGTCACAATTTTTTCGGCTCTGCGCGCTGAGTAAATTTGGTTAAATGTAGACATTTTTGCTCAGCGCGCAAAATGGTCAGAATTTTACCGGTTGTGAGCGCTGTCTAATTTTGGGTAAATGTAGACATATTTGGTCCGCATGCAAAACAGTCATAATTTTACAGGTTGTTCGAATTGGTCACAATTATGCCGGGTGTGTCACAATTTTGCCGGTTATTCGAATTGGATAATTTTTTGAAAATGAGGACAGTTTTGCTCAGAGCGCAAAACCATCACAATTTTGCCGGTTGTGCGCGTTGGGTAATTTTGGGCAAATGTAGGCTATTTTGCGCAGCACGCAAAACAATAATAATTTTGCCGGGTGTGTGCACTAGTAATTTTGGGTAAATGTAGACAGTTTTGCCTAGCGCGCAAAACGGTCACAATTTTGCCGGGTGTGCGCGAAGGTAATTTTGGGTAAATGAAGACATTTTTGTCCAGCGCGCAAAACGGTGACAATATTGTCGGGTGTGTGCTGTTAATTTTGGGGAAATGTAGACAGTTTTGCCTAGCGCGCAAAACCGTCACAATTTTGCAAGTTGTGCGCGCTGGGTCACTTTGGGTAAATGTAGACATTATTCGCGTAGCGCACAAAACAGTCACAATTTTGCAGGTTGTGCGCGCTAAGTAATTTTTGTTTAATATTGACAGTTTTGCCTAGCGCGCAAAACAGACACATATTTGCAGGTTGTGGGCACTAGGTAATTTTGGGTAAATGTAGACAGTTTTGCTCAGAGCGTAAATCTGTCACAATTTTGCCGGTAGTTCGCATTGGATAATTTTTGGAAAATGAAGACATTTTTGCTCAGCGCACAAAACGGTCACAAGTTTCCCGGTTGTGCGCGTTGGGTAATTTTGGGCAAATGTAGGCTGTTTTGCTCAGCGCACAAAGCAATAACGATTTTGCCGGGTGTGTGTAATTTTGGGTAAATATTGACAGTTTTACCCAGCGCGCAAAACAGTCACAATTTTCCCGGCTATGCGCGCTGAGTAATTTTGGTTAAATGTCGTCATTTTTGCTCAGTGCGCAAAATGGCCACAATTTTGCCGGTTGTGAGCGCTGTGTAAATTTGGTTAAATGTAGACATATTTGGTCAGCGCGCAAAATAGTGATAATTTTACAGGTTGTGCGCGCTGGATCACTTAGGGTAAATGCAGACACTTGTACTCAGAGCGCAAAATAGTCACAATTTTGCGGGTTGTGGGAGCTGAGGAAATTTGGGTAAATGTAGACATTATTTATGTAGCGCGCAAAACGGTCACAATTTTGCCGGTTGTGCGTGCTGGGTAATTTTTGTTAATTGTAGACGGGTTTACACAGCGTGCAAAACTGTCAAAATTGTACAGGTTATGCGCGCTGGGTAATTTTTGGAAAATGTAGACAGTTATGGTCAGTGCGCAAAACGGTCACAATTTTGCCGATTGTGAGCGCTGCCTAATTTTGGGTAAATGTAGATATATTTGGTCAGCGTGCAAAACAGTCATAATTTTACAGGTTGTGCCCGCTGGGTCACTTTGGGAAAATGTAGACATTTGTGCTCAACGCGCAAAATAGTCACAATTTTGCAGGTTATGGGCGCTGGGTAAATTTGGGTAAATGTAGACATTATTTGCATAGCGTGCAAAACGGTCACAATTTGGCCAGTTGGGCGCACTGGGTAATTATGGGTAAATGTGGACAGTTTTGCCCAACGCCCAAAACGGTCACATTTTTGCCGGTTGTACGAACTGGGTAATTTTGGGTAAATTTATACGGTTTTGGACTGTGCGCAAAGCTGTCACAATTTTGCCGGCTATGCGCGCTAGGTAATTTTGGTTAATGTAGACATTTTTTGCCCAATGCGCAAAACTGTCAAAATTTTGCTGGTTGTGAGCACAGTGTAGTTTTGGGTAAACATATACATATTTGGTCAGCGCGCAAAACGGTCACAATTTTACGGGTTGTGCGTGCTGGGTAATTTTGGGTTAATATAGACAGTTTTGCTCAGAGCGTAAAACTGTCACAATTTTGCCGGTTATTCGAATTGGATAATTTTTGGAAAATGACGACAGTTTTGCACATCGCGCAAAACCATCACAATTTTGCCAGTTGTGCGCGTTGGGTAGTTTTGTTCAAATGTAGGCTGTTTTGCTCAGCGCACAAAACAATAACAATTTTGCCGTGTGTGTGCACTGGTAAGTTTGGGTAAATGTAGTCAGTTTTGCCCAGGGCGCAAAACGGTCACAATTTTGCCGGGTGTGCGTACTGGTAATTTTGTGTAAATGAAGACATTTTTGTCCAGCGCGCAAAACGGTGACAATTTAGCCGGGTGTGCGCTGGTAATTTTGTGTAATTGTAGACAGTTTTGCCCAGCTCGCAAAACGGTCACAATTTTGCCGGTTGGGTGCACTGGGTAATTTTTGATAAATGTAGACGGTTTTACAAAGCGTGCAAAACTGTCAAAATTTTACCGGTTGTGCGCGCTAGGTAATTTTTGGAAAATGTAGACATTTGTTCAGCGCGCAAAACAGTGATAATTTTACAGGTTGTGCGCGCTGGGTCACTTAGGGTAAATGCAGACATTTGTACTCAGAGTGCAAAATAGTCACAATTTACGTAGCGCTCAAAACGGCAACAATTTTACTGGATGTGCGCGCTGGTAATTTTGGGTAAATGCTGACATTTTTGCCCAGCACTCAAAACGGTCAAAATTTTACCGGAAGTGCGCGCTGGTAATTTTGGGTAAATGTCGACAGTTTTGCCCTGTGCGCAAAACGGTCACAATTTTGCCAGGTGTGCACGCTGGTAATTTTCGGTAAATGTAGACAGTTTTGCCTAGCGCGCAAAATGGTTACAATTTTGCCGGCACTGCGCACTGAGTAATTTTGGTTAAATATAGACATTTATGCTCAGCGTGCAAAACGGTCTCAATTTTGCAGGTTGTGCGTCCTAGGTAATTTTTGACAAATGTTGGCGGTTTTGCGCAGCGCGCAAAACGGTCACAATTTTACCGGTTGTGCTCGTTGGGTAACTTTCGACAAATGTAGGCTGTTTTGATCAGCGCGCAAAACGCTAACAATTTTGCCCGGTGTGGGCACTGGTAATTTTGGGTAAATGTTGACAGTTTTTCCCAGCATGCAAAACAGTCGCAATTTTGTCGGCTATGCGCGCTGAGTAAATTTGGTTAAATGTAGACATTTTTGCTCAGCGTGCAAAATGGTCAGAATTTTGCCGGTTGTGAGTGCTGTCTAATTTTGGGTAAATGTAGACATATTTGGTCAGCGTGCAAATAGTCATAATTTTACAGGTTGTGCCCGCTGGGACACTTTGGGTAAATGTAGACATTTGTGCTCAAAGCGCAAAATAGTCACAATTTTGCAGGTTATGGGCGCTGGGTAAATTTCGGTAAATGTAGACATTATTTGCATAGCGCGCAAAACGGTCACAATTTGGCCGGTTGGGCGCGCTGGGTAATTTTGGGTAAATGTAGACAGTTTTGCCCAACTCCCAAAACTGTCACATTTTTGTCGGTTGTACGACCTGGGTAATTTTGGGTAAATGTATACGGTTTTACCCAGGGCACAAAACTGTCACAATTTGGCCGGCTATGCGCGCTAGGTAATTTTGGTTAATGTAGACATTTTTGCCCAACGCGCAAAACGGTCACAATTTTGCCGGTTGTGAGTGCTGTGTAATTTTGGGTAAATATAGACATATTTGGTCAGCGCGTAAAGCGTCACAATTTTGCGGGTTGTGCGCACTGGGTAATTTTGGGTTAATATAGACAGTTTTGCCTAGTGCGCAAAACGGTCACATTTTTGCCGGTTGTGCGCCCTGGGTAATTTTGGGTAAATGTAGAGAGTTTTGCGCAGTGCGTAAAACTGTCACAATTTTGCCGGTTATTCGAATTGGATAATTTTTGGAAAATGCTGACAGTTTTGCCCCGCGCGTAAAACCATCACAATTTTGCCGGTTGTGCGCGTTCGTTAATTTTGGGCAAATGTAGGTTGTTTTGCAAAGTGCGCAAAACAATAACAATTTTGCCGGGTGTGTGCACTGGTAATTTTAGGTAAATGTAGACAGTTTTGCCCAGCGCACAAAACGGTCACAATTTTACCGGGTGTGCGCGTTGGTAATTTTGGGAAAATGAAGACATTTTTGTTCAGCGCGCAAAACGGTGACAATTTTACCGGGTGTGCGCTGGAAATTTTGGGTAAATGTAGACTGTTTTGCCAAGCGCGCAAAACGGTCTCAATTTTGCAGGTGTGCGCGCTGGGTCAATTTGGGTAAATGTTGACATTATTTGCGTAGCGCGCAAAACCGTCACAATTTTGCAGGTTGCGTGCGCTGTGTAATTTTGGGTTAATATTAACAGTTTTGCCTCGCGCGCAACACGAACACATTTTTGCCGGTTGTGTGCTGCACTGGGTAATTTTGGTTAAATGTTGACAGTTTTGCTCAGAACGTGAAACTGTTACAATTTTGCTGGTTGTTCGCATTGGATAATTTTTGGAAAATGAAGACAATTTTGCTCAGCACACAAAACGGTCACAATTTTACCGGTTGTGCGCGTTGGGTAATTTTGGGCAAATGTAGGCTGTTTTGCTCAACGCAGAAAGTAATATCGATTTTGCCGGGTGTGTGCACTAGTAATTTTGGAAAAATTTTACTATTATTATGGGCATTTACCCAAAATTACCCGGAGCGCACAACCGGCAAAAATGTGACCGGTTTGCGTGCTAGGCAAAACTGTCTATATTAACCCAAAATTACCCAGCGCGCACAACCCGAAAAATTGTGACCGTTTTGCGTCCTGACCAAATATGTATATATTTACCCAATACTACACTGTGCTCACAACCAGCAAAATTTTGACCGTTTTGCGCGTTGGACAAAAAATGTCTACATTAACCAAAATTACATAGCGCGCGTAGCCGTCAAAATTGTGACAGCTTTGCGCACTGTCCAAAACCGTATAAATTTACCCAAAATTACCCAGTTCATACAACCGGCAAAAATGTGACCGTTTTGGGCGTTGGGCAAAACTGTCCACATTTACCCAAAATTACCCAGTGCGCCCAACCTGCCAAATTGTGACCGTTTTGCACGCTATGCAAATAATGTCTACATTTACCCAAATTTACCCAGCGCCCATAACCTGCAAAATTGTGACTATTTTGCGCGTTGAGCACAAATGTCTACATTTACCCAAAGTGACCCAGCGGGCACAACCTGTAAAATTATGACTGTTTTGCACGCTGACCAAATATATCTACATTTACCCAAAATTAGGCAGCGCTCACAACCGGCAAAATTGTGACCGTTTTGTGCACTCACCATAACTGTCTAAATTTTCCAAATATTACCCATCGCGCTCAACCGGTACAATTTTGACAGTTTTGCACGCTGTGTAAACCCGTCTACAATTAACAAAAATTACCAAGTGCGCCCAATCGGCAAAATTGTGAACGTTTTGCGAGCTGGGCAAAATTGTCTACAATTACAGAAAATTACCCAGCGCGCACAACCGGCAAAATTGTGACCGTTTTGCGCGCTACGTAAATAATGTCTACATTTACCCAAATTTCCATAGCTCCCACAACCCAACGCGCAAAACGGCCACAATTTTGCCGGTTGTGAGCGCTGTGTAATTTTGTGTAAATATAGACATATTTGTTCAGCGCGCTAAACGGTCACAATTTTGCGGGTTGTGCGCGCTGGGTAATTTCGGGTTAATATAGACAGTTTTGCCTAGAGCGCAAAACGATCACATTTTTGCCGGTTGTGCGCCCCGGGTAATTTTGGGTAAATGTAGACAGTTTTGCTCAGAGCGTAAAACTGTCACAATTTTGCAGGTTATTCGAATTGGATAATTTTTGGAAAATGAGGACAGTTTTGCTCAGCGCGGAAAACAATAACAATTTTGCCGGGTGTGTGCACTGGTAATTTTGGGTAAATGTCGACAGTTTTGCCCAGCGCGCAAAACGGTCACAATTTTGCAGGGCGTGTGCTGATAATTTTGGGTAAATGAAGACATTTTTGTCCTGCGCGCAAAACGGTTACAATTTTGCCGGGTGTGCGCTGGTAATTTTGGGTAAATATAGACAGTTTTGCCTTGCGCGCAAAACGGTCACAATTTTGCAAGTTGTGCGCTGGGTCAATTTGGGTAAATGTAGACATTATTTGCGTAGCACGCAAAACCGTCACAATTTTGCAGGTTGTGCGCGCTCGGTAATTTTTGGTTAATATTGATAGTTTTGCCTAGCACGCAAAACGGTCACAATTTTACCAGTTATGCGCGTTGGGTAATTTTGGGCAAATATAGGCTGTTTTCCTCAGCGTGCAAAGCAATAACGATTTTGCTTTGCAGGTTGTGTGTCGGCTATGTGCGCTGAGTAAATTTGGTTAAATGTAGACATTTTTGCGTAGCGCGCAAAATGATCAGAATTTTGCGGGTTGTGAGCGCTGTCTAATTTTGGGTAAATGTGGACATATTTGGTCAACGTGCAAAACAGTCATAATTTTACAGGTTGTGTCCGCTGGGTAATTTTTGTTAAAGTAGACATTTTAGCCCAACGCGCAAAACGGTCAAAATTTTGCCGGTTGTGAGCGCTGTGTAATTTTGGGTAAATATAAACATAATGGGTCAGCGCGCAAAACGGTCACAATTTTGCGAGTTGTGCTTGCCGGGTAATTTTGGATTAATATAGACAATTTTGCCTAGCGCGCAAAACGGTCACATTTTTGCCGGTTGTGCGCCCGGGGTAATTTTGGGTAAATGTCGACAGTTTTGCTCAGAGCGTAAAACTGTCACAATTTTGCCGGTTTTTCGAATTGGATAATTTTTGGAAAATGGAGACAGTTTTGCTCAGCGCACAAAACCATCACAATTTTGCTGGTTGTGCGCGTTGGGTAATTTTGGGCAAATGTAGGCGGTTTTGCTCAGCGCGGAAAACAATAACAATTTTGCCGGGTGTGTACACTGGTAATTTTGGGTAAATGTAGACAGTTTTGCCCAGCGCGCAAAACGGTCACAATTTTGCGGGTGTGAGCGCTGGTAATTTTGGGCAAATGAAGACATTTTTGTCCAGCGCGCAAAACGGTGACAATTTTGCCGGGTGTGCGCTGGTAATTTTGGGTAAATGTTGACAGTTTTGCCGAGCGCGCAAAACCTTCACAATTTTGCCGGTTGTGCGCGCTGGGTAATTTTGGGTTAATATTGACAGTTTTGCCTAGCGCGCAAAACGAACACATTTTTGCCGGTTGTGTGCACTATGTAATTTTGGGTAAATGTAGACAGTTTTGCTCAGAGCGTAAAATTGTCACAATTTTGCCGGTTGTTCGCATTGGATAATTTTTGGAAAATGAAGACAGTTTTGTTCAGCGGGCTAAACGGTCACAATTTTACCGGTTGTGCGCGGTGGGTAATTTTGGGCAAATGTAGGCGGTTTTGCTCAGCGCACAAAACAATAACTATTTTGCCGGGTGTGGGCACTAGTAATTTTGGGTAAATGTTGACAGTTTTACCCAGCGCTGAGTCATTTTGGTTAGATGTCTTCATTTTTACTCAGTGTGCAAAAAGGTCACAATTTTGCCGTTTGTGAGCGTTGTGTAAATTTGTTTAAATGTGGACATATTTGGTCAGGGTGCAAAACAGTGATAATTTTACAGGTTGGGCGCGCTGGGTCACTTAGGGTAAATGCAGACATTTGTACTCAGAGCGGAAAAGAGTCACAATTTTGCGGGTTGTGGGCGCTGAAGAAATTTGGGTAAATGTAGACATTATTTATGCAGCGCGCAAAACGGTCACAATTTTGCCGGTTGGGTGCGCTGGGTAATTATTGGAAAATGTAGATAGTTATTTTCATTGCGCAAAACGGTCACAATTTTGCCAGTTGTGCGGGCTGAATAAATTTGGTTAAATGTGGACATTTTTGCCCAGCGCTCAAAACGGTCACAAATTTACCAGATGTGTGCGCTGGTAATTTTGGGTAACTGTCGACAGTTTTGCCCAGCGCGCAAAACGGTTACAATTTTGCCGGCACTGCGCGCTGAGTAATTTTGGTTAAATATAATCATTTTTGCTCAGCGCGCAAAACTATCACATTTTTGCGGATTGTGCGTCCTGGGTAATTTTGGACAAATGTTGGCTGTTTTGCTCAGCGCGCAAAATGGTCACAATTTTGCCAGTTGTGCGCGTTGGGTATTTTTCGACAAATGTAGGCTGTTTTGCGCAGCGTGCAAAATGCTAACAGTTTTGCCGGGTGTGTGCACTGGTAATTTTTGGAAAATGAGGACAGTTTTGCTCAGCGCGCAAAACCATCACAATTTTGCCGGTTGTGCGCGTTGGGTAATTTTGGGCAAATGTGGGCTGTTTTGCCCAGCGCGCAAAACGGTCACAATTTTGACGGGTGTGCGCGCTGGTAATTTTGGGTAAATGACGACATTTTTGTCCAGCGCGCAAAACGGTTATAATTTTGCCGGGTGTGCGCTGGTAATTTTGGGGAAATGTAGACAGTTTTGCCAAGCGCGTAAAACCGTCACAATTTTGCAGGTTGTGCGTGCTGGGTAATTTTGGGTTAATATTGACAGTTTTGCCTAGCGCGCAAAACGAACACATTTTTGCCGGTTGTGTGCCCTGGGTAATTTTGGGTAAATGTAGACAGTTTTGCTCAGAGCGTAAAACTGTCACAATTTTGCCGGTTGTTTGCAATGGATAATTTTTGGAAAATGAAGACAGTTATGCTCACAGCGCGCAAAACGGTCACAATTTTACCGGTTGTGTGCGTTGGCTGATTTTGGGTATTGACAGTTTTACCCAGCGCGCAAAAAAGTGATAATTTTACAGGTTGTGCGCACATGGTCACTTAGGGTAAATGCAAACATTTGTACTCAGACCGCAAAATAGTCACGATTTTGCAGGTTGTGGGAGCTGAGGAAATTTGGCTAAATGTAGACACTATTTACGTAGCGCGCAAAACGGTCACAATTTTGCCGGTTGTGCGCGCTGGGTAATTTTGTTTGATTGTATACAGTTTTGCCCAGCTCGCAAAACGGTCACAATTTTAACGATTGCGCGCACTGGGTAATTTTTGTTAAATGTAGACGGTTTTCCACAGCGGGCAAAACTGTTAGAGTTTTACCGGTTGTGCGCGCGCTGGGTAATTTTTGGAAAATGTAGACAGTTATGGTCAGTGCGCAAAACGGTCACAATTTTTCCGGTTGTGCGCGTTGGGCAATTTTCGACGAATGTAGGCTGTGTTGCTCACCGCGCAAAACACTAACAGTTTTGCTGGGTGTGTGTACTGGTAATTTTGGGTAAATGTTGACCGTTTTGCCCAGCACGCAAAACAGTCACAATTTGGTCGGCTCTGCGCGCTCAGTAAATTTGGTTAAATGTAGACATTTTTGCACATCGCGAAAAATGGTCAGAATTTTGCCGGTTGTGAGCGCTGTCTAATTTTGGGTAAATGTAGACATATTTGGTCAGCGTGCAAAACAGTCATAATTTTACTGGTTGTGCCCGCTTGGTCACTTTGGGTAATTGTAGACATTTGTGCGCAACGCGCAAAATAGTAACAATTTTGCATGTTATGGGCGCTCGGTAAATTTGAGTAAATGTTCACATTATTTGCATAGCGCGCAAAACAGTAACAATTTGGCCGGTTGGGCGCGCTGGGTAATTTTGGGCAAATGTGGACAGTTTTGCCCAACGCCCAAAACGGTCACATTTTTGCCGGTTGTACAAACTGGGTAATTTTGGGTAAATTTATACGGTTTTGCACATGGCGCAAAACTGTCACAATTTTGCCGGCTATGGGCGCTGGGTAATTTGGGTTAATGTCGAAATTTTTTGTCCAACGCGCAAAACGGTCACAATTTTGCCGGTTGTGCGCGCTGTGTAATTTTGGGTAAATATTGACATATTTGGTCGGCGCAAAAAACGGTCATAATTTTGCAGGTTGTGCGCGCGGGGTAATTTTGGGTAAATATAGACAGTTTTGCCTAGCGCGCAAAACGGTCACATTTTTGCCGGTTGTGCGCCCCGGGTAATATTGGGTAAATGTAGACAGTTTTGCTCAGGGCGTAAAACTGTCACAATTTTGCCGGTTATTCGAATTGGATAATTTTTGGAGAATGATGACAGTTTTGCTCAGGGCGCAAAACCATCACAATTTTGCCGGTTGTGCGCGTTGGGTAATTTTGGGCAAATGTAGGCTGTTTTGCCCAGCGCGCAAAATAATAACAATTTTGCTGGGTGTGTGCACTGGTAATTTTGGGTAAATGTAGACAGTTTTGCCCAGCGCGCAAAACGGTCACAATTTTTCCGGGTGTGCGCGCTAGTAATTTTGGGTAAATGAAGACATTTTTGTCCAGCGCGCAAAACCGTCACAATTTTGCCGGTTGAGCGCTCTGGGTCACTTTGGTTAAATGTAGACATTATTTGCGTAGCGCGTAAAACCGTCACAATTTTGCAGGTTGTGCGTGCTGGGTAATTTTGGGTTAATGTTGACAGTTTTGCCTAGCGCGCAAAACAGACACATTTTTGCCGGTTGTGTGCCCTGGGTAATTTTGGGTAAATGTAGACAGTTTTGCTCAGATCGTAAAACTGTCACAATTTTGCCGGTTGTTCGCAATGGATAATTTTTGGAAAATGAAGACAGTTATTCTCACAGCGCGCAAAACAGTCACAATTTTACCGATTGTGTGCGTTGGCTAATTTTGGGCAAATGTAGACTGTTTTGCTCAGCGCGCAAATCAATAACGATTTTGCCGGGTGTGTGCACTAGTAATTATGGGTAAATGTTGACAGTTTTACCCAGCGCGCAAAACAGTGATAATTTTACAGGTTGTGCGCGCAGGGTCACTTAGGGTAAATGCAGATATTTGTACTCAGATCGCAAAATAGTAACGATTTTGCGGGTTGTGGGAGCTGAGGAAATTTGGCTAATTGTAGACATTATTTACGTAGCGCGCAAAACGGTGACAATTTTGCCGGTTGTGCGCGCTGGGTAATTTTGTGTAATTGTAGACAGTTTTGCCCAGCTCGCAAAACGGTCACAATTTTGCCGATTGGGCGCACTGGGTAATTTTTGTTAAATGTAGACGGTTTTACACAGCGTGCAAAACTGTCAAAATTTTACCGGTTGTCGCGCTGTGTAATTTTTGGAAAAAGTAGACAGTTATGGTCAGTGCGCAAAACGGTCACAATTTTGCCAGTTGTGCGGGCTGAATAAATTTGGGTAAATGTTGACATTTTTGCCCAGCGCTCAAAACGGTCACAATTTTGCCGTTTGTGCACGCTGGTAATTTTGGTTAAATATAGACATATTTTGTGCGTCCTGGGTAATTTCGGACAAATGTTGACTGTTTTGCTCAGCGCGCAAAACGGTCACAATTTTTCTGGTTGTGCGCGTTGGGCAATTTTTGATGAATGTAGGCCGTGTTGCTCAGCACGCAAAACGCTAACAGTTTTGCCGGGTGTGTGCACTGGTAATTTTGGGTAAATGTTGAACGTTTTGCCCAGCACGCAAAACAGTCACAATTTGGTCGGCTCTGCGTGCTGATTAGATTTGGTTAAATGTAGACATTTTTGTACATCGCGCAAAATGGTCAGAATTTTGCCGGTTGTGAGCGCTGTCTAATTTTGGGTAAATGTAGACATATTTGGCCAGCGTGCAAAACAGTCATAATTTTACAGGTTGTGCCCGCAGGGCCACTTTGGGTAAATGTAGACATTTGTGCTCAACGCGCAAAAGAGTCACAATTTTGCATGTTGTGGGCGCTGGGTAAACTTGGATAAATGAAGACATTATTTGCATAGCGCGCAAAACGGTCACAATTTGGCCGGTTGGGCGCGCTGGGTAATTTTGGGTAAATGTGGACAGTTTTTCCCAACGCCCAAAACGGTCACATTTTTT
Organism: Scilla litardierei; assembly: GCA_030789695.1. Taxonomy (NCBI): domain Eukaryota; kingdom Viridiplantae; phylum Streptophyta; class Magnoliopsida; order Asparagales; family Asparagaceae; genus Scilla; species Scilla litardierei. Next base: position 68,176,345 of record CM061132.1, read on the forward strand.
ACGTTTGTACGAACTGGGTAATTTTGGGTAAATGTATACGGTTTTGCACAATGATCAAAACTGTCACAATTTTACCGGCTTTGCACGATAGGTAATTTTGGTTAATGTAGACATTTTTTGCCCAACGTGCAAAACGGTCACAATTTTTGCCGGTTTTTCGAATTGGATAATTTTGGGAAAATGAGGACAGTTTTGCCCAGCGCGTAAAACGGTCCCAATTTGGCCGGGTGTGCGCACTGGTAAATTTGGGTAAATGAAGACATTTTTGTCCAGCGCGCAAAACGGTTACAATTTTGCCGGGTGTGTGCTGGTAATTTTGGGGAAATGTACACTGTTTTGCCTAGCGCGCAAAACGGTCACAATTTTGCAGGTTGTGCGCGCTGGGTCACTTTGGGTAAATGTAGACATTTTTTGCGTAGCGCGTAAAACCGTCACAATTTTGCAGGTTGTGCGAGCTGGGTAATTTTGGGTTAATCTTAACAGTTTTGCCTAGCGCGCAAAACGAACACATTTTTGTCGGTCGTGGGCACTAGGTAATTTTGGGTAAATGTAGACGGTTTTGCTCAGAGCGTAAAACTGTCACAATTGTGCCGGTTGTTCGCATTGGATAATTTTTGGAAAATGAAGACAGTTTTGCTCAGCGCGCAAAACTGTCACAATTTTCCCGGTTGTGCGCGTTGGCTAATTTTGGACAAATGTTGGCTGTTTTGCTCAACGCGCAAAGCAATAACGATTTTTCCAGGTGTGTGCACTAGTAATTTTGGGTATATGTTGACAGTTTTACCAAGCGCGCAAAACAGTCACAATTTTACCGACTATGCGCGCTGAGTAATTTTGGTTAAATGTCGTCATTTTTGCCCAGTGCGTAAAATTGTCACAATTTTGCCGGTTGTGAGCGCTGTGTAAATTTGGTTAAATGTAGACATATTTAGTCAGCGCGCAAAACAGTGATAATTTTACAGGTTGTGCGCGCTGGGTCACTTAGGGTAAATGCAGGCATTTGTACTCAGAGCGCAAAATAGTCACAATTTTGCGGGTTGTGGGTGCTGAGGAAATTTGGGTAAATGTAGTCATTATTTACGTAGCGCGCCAAACGGTCACAATTGGTAATTTTGTGTAATTGTAGACAGTTTTGGCCAGGTCGCAAAACGGTCACAATTTTGCCGGTTGGACGCACTGGGTAATTTTTGTTAAATGTTGACGGTTTTACACAGCGGGCAAAACTGTCAAAATTTTACCGGTTGTGCGCGCTGGGTAATTTTAGGAAAATGTAGACAGTTATGGTCAGTGCGCAAAACGGTCACAATTTTGCCGATTGTGCGGGCTGAATAAATTTGGGTAAATGTTGACATTTTTCCCCAGCGCTCAAAACGGTCACAATTTTATTGGATGTGTGCGCTGGTAATTTTGTGTAAATGTCGACAATTTTGCCCTGCGCGCAAAACGGTCACAATTTTGCCGGGTGTGCACGCTGGTAATTTTGGGAAAATGTAGACAGTTTTGCCCTGCGCGCAAAACTGTCACAATTTTGCGGGTTGTGCGTCCTGGGTAATTTTGGACAAATGTTGGCTGTTTTGCGCAGCGCGTAAAACGGTCACAATTTTGCCGGTTGTGCGCGTTGGGTAATTTTCGACAAATGTAGGCTGTTTTGCTCAGTGCGCAAAACGCTAACAATTTTGTCGGGTGTGTGCACTGGCAATTTTGGGTAAATGTTTTGCGCGCCGTGTAAATTTGGTTAAATGTAGAAATTTTTGCTCAGCGCACAAAATTGTCAGAATTTTGCCGGTTCTGAGCGCCGTCAAATTGGGTAAATGTAGACATATTTGGTCAGCGTGCAAAACAGTCTTAATTTTACAGGTTGTGCCCGCATGGTCACTTTGGGTAAATGTAGATATTTGTGCTCAACGCGCAAAATAGTCACAATTTTGCAGGTTATAGGCGCTGTGTAAATTTGGGTAAATGTAGACATTGTTTGAATAGCCTACAAAACGGTCACAATTTGGCCGGTTAGGCGCGCTGGGTAATTTTGGGTAACTGAGGACAGTTTTGTCCAACGTCCAAAATGGTCACATTTTTGCCGGTTGTACGAACTGTGTAATTTTGGGTAAATGTATACGGTTTTGCCCAGGGCGCAAAACTGTCACAATTTTGCCGGCTATGAGCGCTGGGTAATTTTTGTTAAAGTAGACATTTTTTGTCCAACGCGCAAAACAGTCACAATTTTGCCGGTTGTGAGCGCTGTGTAATTTTGGGTAAATGTAGACATTTTGGTCAGCGCGCAAAACGGTCACAATTTTGCGGGTTGTGCGCGCTGAGTAATTTTGGGTTAATATAGACAGTTTTGCCTTGCGCGCAAAACGGTCACATTTTTGCCGGTTGTGCGCCCTGGGTAATTTTGGGTAAATGTAGACAGTTTTGCTCAGAGCGTAAAACTGTCACAATTTTGCCGGTTCTTCGAATTGGATAATTTTTGGAAAATGACGACAGTTTTGCTCAGGGCGCAAAACCCTCACAATTTTGCCGGTTGTGCGCGTTGGGTAATTTTGGGCAAAGGTAGGCTGTTTTGCTCAACGCACAAAACATTAACAATTTTGCAGGGTGTGTACTGGTAATTTTGGGTAAATGTAGACAGTTTTGCCCAGCGCCCAAAACGGTCACAATTTTGCAGGGTGTGCGCTGGTAATTTTGGGTAAATGAAGACATTTTTGTCTTGCGCACAAAACGATTACAATTTTGCAAGTTGTGCGCGCTGGGTCAATTTGGGTAAATGTAGACATTATTTGCGTAGCACGCAAAACCGTCACAATTTTGCAGGTTGTGCGCGCTCGGTAATTTTTGGTTAATATTGACAGTTTTGCCTAGCGCGCAAAACAGATACATTTTTGCCGGTTGTGTGCACTAGGTAATTTTGGGTAAATGTAGGCAGTTTTGCTCAGAGCGTAAAACTGTCACAATTTTTCCGGTTGTTCGCATTGGATAATTTTTGGAAAATGAAGACAGTATTGCTCAGCGCGCAAAACGGTCACAATTTTACCGGTTGTGCGCGTTTGGTAATTTTGGGCAAATATAGGCTGTTTTGCCCAGGGCGCAAAGCAATTACGATTTTTCTTTGCAGGTTGTGTGTCAGCTATGCGCGCTGAGTAAATTTGATTAAATGTAGACATTTTTGCGCAGCGCGCAAAATGGTCAGAATTTTGCCGGTTATGAGCGCTGTCTAATTTTGGGTAAATGTGGACATATTTGGTCAGCGTGCAAAACAGTCATAATTTTACAGGTTGTGTCCGCTGGGTAATTTTGGTTAAAGTAGACATTTTTGCCCAACGCGCAAAACGGTCAAAATTTTGCCGGTTGTGAGTGCTGTGTAATTTTGGGTAAATATAGACATAATTGGTTAGCGCGCAAAACGGTCACAATTTTGCGGGTTGTGCGCGCTGGGTAATTTTGGGTTAATATAGACAGTTTTGCCTAGCGCGCAAAACGGTCACATTTTTGCCGGTTGTGCGCCCGGGGTAATTTTGGGTAAATGTCGACAGTTTTGCTCAGAGCGTAAAACTGTCACAATTTTGCCGGTTTTTCGAATTGGATAATTTTTGGAAAATGAGGACAGTTTTGCTCAGCGCACAAAACCATCACAATTTTGCTGGTTGTGCGCGTTGGGTAATTTTGGGCAAATGTAGGCGGTTTTGCTCAGCACGGAAAACAATAACAATTTTGCCGGGTGTGTGCACTGGTAATTTTGGGTAAATGTAGACAGTTTTGCCCAGCCCACAAAACGGTCACAATTTTGCGGGTGTGAGCGCTGGTAATTGTGGGTAAATGAAGACATTTTTGTCCAGCGTGCAAAACGGTTACAATTTTGCCAGGTGTGCGCTGGTAATTTTGGGTAAATGTAGACAGTTTTGCCTAGCGCGTAAAACCGTCACAATTGTGCAGGTTGTGCGCGCTGGGTAATTTTGGGTTAATATTGACAGTTTTGCCTAGCGCGCAAAACGCACACAGTTTTTCCTGTTGTGTGCACTATGTAATTTTGGGTAAATGTAGACAGTTTTGCTCAGAGCGTAAAACTGTCACAATTTTGCCGATTGTTCGCATTGGATAATTTTTGGAAAATGAAGACAGTTTTTTTTAGCGGGCTAAACGGTCACAATTTTACCGGTTGTGCGCGGTTGGTAATTTTGGGCAAATGTAGGCTGTTTTGCTCAGCGCGCAAAACAATACCAATTTTGCCGGGTGTGGGCACTAGTAATTTTGGGTAAATGTTGACAGTTTTACCCAGCGCGTAAAACAGTCACAATTTTGCCGGCTATGCGCGCTGAGTAATTTTGGTTAGATGTCTTCATTTTACTCAGTGCGTAAAAAGGTCACAATTTTGCCGTTTGTGAGCGCTGTGTAAATTTGGTTAAATGTAGACATATTTGGTCAGCGTGTAAAACAGTGATAATTTTACAGGTTGTGCGCGCTGGGTCACTTAGGGTAAATGCAGACATTTGTACTCAGAGCGGAAAAGAGTCACAATTTTGCGGGTTGTGGACGCTGAAGAAATTTGGGTAAATGTAGACATTATTTATGCAGCGCGCAAAACGGTCACAATTTTGCTGGTTGGGCGCGCTGGGTAATTTTTGGAAAATGTAGACAGTTATGGTCAGTGCGCAAAACGGTCACAATTTTGCCGGTTGTGCGGGCTGAATAAATTTGGATAAATGTGGACATTTTTGCCCAGCACTCAAAACGGTCACAATTTTACCAGATGTGTGCGCAGGTAATTTTGGGTAACTGTCGACAGTTTTGCCCTGCGCGCAAAACGGTCAGAATTTTGCCAGGTGTGCACGCTGGTAATTTTGGGTAAATGTATACATTTTTGCCCAGCGCGCAAAACGGTCACAATTTTACCGGGTGTACGCGCTGGTAATTTTGGGTAAATGAAGACATTTTTGTCCAGCGCGCAAAACCGTCACAATTTTGCCGGTTGTGCGCGCTGGGTCACTTTGGTTAAATGTAGACATTATTTGCGTAGCGCGTAAAACCGTCACAATTTTGCAGGTTGTGCGAGCTGGGTAATTTTGGGTTAATAATGACAGTTTTGCCTAGCACGCAAAACAGACACATTTTTGCCGGTTGTGTGCCCTAGGTAATTTTGGGTAAATGTAGACAGTTTTGCTCAGAGCGTAAAACTGTCAAAATTTTGACGGTTGTTTGCAATGGATAATTTTTGGAAAATGAAGACAGTTATGCTCACAGCGCGCAAAACGGTCACAATTTTACCGATTGTGTGCGTTGGCTAATTTTGGGCAAATGTTGACTGTTTTGCTCAGCGCGCAAAGCAATAACGATTTTGCCGGGTGTGTGCACTAGTAATTGTGGGTAAATGTTGACAGTTTTACCCAGCGCGCAAAACAGTGATAATTTTACAGGTTGTGCGCGCTGGGTCACTTAGGGTAAATGCAGATATTCGTACTCAGAGCGCAAAATAGTCACGATTTTGCGGGTTGTGTGAGCTGATGAAATTTGGCTAAATGTAGACATTATTTACGTAGCGCGCAAAACGGTCACAATTTTGCCGGTTGTGCACGCTGGGTAATTTTGTGTAATTGTAGACAGTTTTGCCAGGCTTGCAAAACGGTCACAATTTTGCCGATTGGGCGCCCTGGGTAATTTTTGTTAAATGTAGACGGTTTTACACAGCGTGCAGACCTGTCAAAATTTTACCGGTTGTGCGCGCTGGGTAATTTTTGGAAAAAGTAGAAAGTTATGGTCAGTGCGCGCTGGGTAATTTTTGGAAAAAGTAGAAAGTTATGGTCAGTGCGCGCTGGGTAATTTTTGGAAAAAGTAGAAAGTTATGGTCAGTGCGCAAAACGGTCACAATTTTGCCGGATGTGTGCGCTGGGAATTTTGGGTAAATGTCGACAGTTTTGCCCGGCCCGCAAAACGGTCACAATTTTGCCGTGTGTGCACGCTGGTAATTTTGGGTAAATGTAGACAGTTTTGCCTGGCGCGCAAAACGGTCACAATTTTGCCGGGTGTGCACGCTGGTAATTTTGGTTAAATATAGTCATTTTTACTCAGCGCGCAAAAATGTCACAATTTTGCGGGTTGTGCGTCTTGGGTAATTTTGGACAAATGTTGGCTGTTTTGCTCAGCGCGCAAAACGGTCACAATTTTTCCGGTTGTACGCGTTGGGCAATTTTCGACGGATGTAGGCCGTGTTGCTCAGCGCGCAAAACGCTAACAGTTTTGCCTGGTGTGTGCACTGGTAATTTTGGGTAAATGTTGACCGTTTTGCCCAGCACGCAAAACAGTCACAATTTGGTCGGCACTACGTGATGAGTAGATTTGGTTAAATGTAGACATTTTTGCTCATCGCGCAAAATGGTCAGAATTTTGCCGGTTGTGAGCGCTGTCTAATTTTGGGTAAATGTCGACATATTTGGCCAGCGTGCAAAACAGTCATAATTTTACAGGTTGTGCCCGCTGGGCCATTTTGGGTAAATGTTGACATTTGTGCTCAACGCGCAAAATAGTCACAATTTTTCATGTTATGGGCGCTGGGTAAACTTGGATAAATGAAGACATTATTTGCATAGCGCGCAAAACGGTCACAATTTGGCCGGTTGGGCGCGCTGGGTAATTTTGGGTAAATGTGGACATTTTTTCCCAACGCCCAAAACGGTCACATTTTTACCGATTGTACGACCTGGGTAATTTTGGGTAAATGTATACGATTTTGCACAAGGCGCAAAACTGTCACAATTTTGCCGGCTTTGCGCGATAGGTAATTTTGGTTAATGTAGACATTTTTCGCCCAACGCGCAAAACGGTCACAATTTTTGCCGGTTATTCGAATTGGATAATTTTGGGAAAAAGAGGACAGTTTTGTCCAGTGCGCAAAACGGTTACAATTTTGCCGGGTGTGCGCACTGGTAAATTTGGGTAAATGAAGACATTTTTGTCCAGCGCGCAAAACGGTTACAATTTTGCCGGGTGTGCGCTGGTAATTTTGGGGAAATGTACACTGTTTTGCCTAGCGCGCAAAACGATCACAATTTTGCATGTTGTGCGCGCTGGGTCACTTTGGGTAAATGTAGACATTTTTTGCGTAGCGCGCAAAACCGTCACAATTTTGCAGGTTGTGCGAGCTGGGTAATTTTGGGTTAATCTTAACAGTTTTGCCTAGCGCGCAAAACGAACACATTTTTGTCGGTCGTGGGCACTAGGTAATTTTGGGTAAATGTAGACAGTTTTGCTCAGAGCGTAAAACTGTCACAATTGTGCCGGTTGTTCGCATTGGATAATTTTTGGAAAATGAAGACAGTTTTGCTCAGCGCGCAAAACGGTCACAATTTTACAAGTTGTGCGCGTTGGCTAATTTTGGACAAATGTTGGCTGTTTTGCTCAGCGCGCAAAGCAATAACGATTTTGCCAGGTGTGTGCACTAGTAATTTTGGGTGTATGTTGACAGTTTTACCCAGCACGCAAAACAGTCACAATTTTGCTGGTTGAGAGCGCTGTGTAAATTTGGTTAAATGTAGACATATTTGGTCAGCGCGCAAAACAGTGATAATTTTACAGGTTGTGCGCGCTGGGTCACTTAGGGTAAATCCAGACATTTGTACTCAGAGCGAAAAATAGTCAAAATTTTGCGGGTTGTGGGCGCTGAGGAAATTTGGGTAAATGTAGACATTATTTATGTAGCGCGCCAAACGGTCACAATTGGTAATTTTGTGTAATTGTAGACAGTTTTGGCCAGGTCGCAAAACGGTCACAATTTTGCCGGTTGGACGCACTGGGTAATTTTTGTTAAATGTAGACTGTTTTACACAGCGGGCAAAACTGTCAAAATTTTACCGGTTGTGCGCGCTGGGTAATTTTTGGAAAATGTAGACAGTTATGGTCAGTGCGCAAAACGGTCACAATTTTGTAGATTGTGCGGGCTGAATAAATTTGGGTAAATGTTGACATTTTTGCCCAGCGCTCAAAACTGTCACAATTTTTTTGGATGTGTGCGCTGGTAATTTTGGGTAAATGTCGACAGTTTTGCCTTGCGCGCAAAACGGTCACAATTTTGCCGTGTGTGCACGCTGGTAATTTTGGGTAAATGTAGACAGTTTTGCCTTGCGCGTAAAACTGTCACAATTTTGCGGGTTGTGCGTCCTGGGTAATTTTGGGTTAATCTTAACAGTTTTGCCTAGCGCGCAAAACGAACACATTTTTGTCGGTCGTGGGCACTAGGTAATTTTGGGTAAATGTAGACAGTTTTGCTCAGAGCTTAAAACTGTCACAATTGTGCCGGTTGTTCGCATTGGATAATTTTTGGAAAATGAAGACAGTTTTGCTCAGCGCGCAAAACGGTCACAATTTTACAAGTTGTGCGCGTTGGCTAATTTTGGACAAATGTTGGCTGTTTTGCTCAGCGCGCAAAGCAATAACGATTTTGCCAGGTGTGTGCACTAGTAATTTTGGGTGTATGTTGACAGTTTTACCCAGCACGCAAAACAGTCACAATTTTGCCGGTTGAGAGCGCTGTGTAAATTTGGTTAAATGTAGACATATTTGGTCAGCGCGCAAAACAGTGATAATTTTACAGGTTGTGCGCGCTGGGTCACTTAGGGTAAATGCAGACATGTGTACTCAGAGCGAAAAATAGTCAAAATTTTGCGGGTTGTGGGCGCTGAGGAAATTTGGGTAAATGTAGACATTATTTACGTAGCGCGCCAAACGGTCACAATTGGTAATTTTGTGTAATTGTAGACAGTTTTGGCCAGGTCGCAAAACGGTCACAATTTTGCCGGTTGGACGCACTGGGTAATTTTTGTTAAATGTAGACGGTTTTACACAGCGGGCAAAACTGTCAAAATTTTACCGGTTGTGCGCGCTGGGTAATTTTTGGAAAATGTAGACAGTTATGGTCAGTGCGCAAAACGGTCACAATTTTGTAGATTGTGCGGGCTGAATAAATTTGGGTAAATGTTGACATTTTTGCCCAGCGCTCAAAACGGTCACAATTTTTTTGGATGTGTGCGCTGGTAATTTTGGGTAAATGTCGATAGTTTTGCCTTGCGCGCAAAACGGTCACAATTTTGCCGTGTGTGCACGCTGGTAATTTTGGGTAAATGTAGACAGTTTTGCCCTGCGCGCAAAACTGTCACAATTTTGCGGGTTGTGCGTCCTGGGTAATTTTGGACAAATGTTGGCTGTTTTGCGCAGCGCATAAAACGGTCACAATTTTGCCGGTTGTGCGCGTTGGGGAATTTTCGACAAATGTAGGCTGTTTTGCTCAGTGCGCAAAACGCTAACAATTTTGTCGGGTGTGTGCACTGGTAATTTTGGGTAAATGTTGACCGTTTTGCCCAGCACGCAAAACAGTCACAATTTTGTCGGCTATGCGCGCTGTGTAAATTTGGTTAAATGTAGAAATTTTTGCTCAGCGCATAAAATTGTCAGAATTTTGCCGGTTCTGAGCGCCGTCTAATTGGGTAAATGTAGACATATTTGGTCAGCGTGTAAAATAGTCTTAATTTTACAGGTTGTGCCCGCAGGGTCATTTTGGGTAAATGTAGACATTTGTGCTCAACGCGCAAAATAGTCACAATTTTGCAGGTTATAGGCGCTGTGTAAATTTGGGTAAATGTAGACATTATTTGAATAGCGCGCAAAACGGTCACAATTTGGCCGGTTAGGCGCGTTGGATAATTTTGGGTAAATGTGGACAGTTTTGTCCAACGTCCAAAACGGTCACATTTTTGCCGGTTGTACGAACTGGGTAATTTTGGGTAAATGAATACGGTTTTGCCCAGGGCGCAAAACTGTCACAATTTTGCCGGCTATGAGCGCTGGATAATTTTTGTTAAAGTAGACATTTTTTGTCCAACGCGCAAAACAGTCACAATTTTGCCGGTTGTGAGCGCTGTGTAATTTTGGGTAAATGTAGACATATTTGGTCAGCGCGCAAAACGGTCACAATTTTGCGGGTTGTGCGCGCTAGGTAATTTTGGGTTAATATAGACAGTTTTTCCTAGCGCGCAAAACGGTCACATTTTTTCCGGTTGTGCGCCCTGGGTAATTTTGGGGAAATGTAGACAGTTTTGCTCAGAGCGTAGAACTGTCACAATTTTGCCGGTTCTTCGAATTGGATAATTTTTGGAAAATGAGGAAAGTTTTGCTCAGGGCGCAAAACCCTCACAATTTTGCCGGTTGTGCGCGTTGGGTAATTTTGGGCAAAGGTAGCCTGTTTTGCTCAGCGCACAAAACATTAACAATTTTGCAGGGTGTGTACTGGTAATTTTGGGTAAATGTAGACAGTTTTGCCCAGCGCGCAAAACGGTCACAATTTTGCAGGGTGTGCGTTGGTAATTTTGGGTAAATGAAGACATTTTTGTCCTGCGCGCAAAACGGTTAAAATTTTGCATGGTGTGCGCTGGTAATTTTGGGTAAATATAGACAATTTTGCCTAGCGCGCAAAACAGTCACAATTTTGCAAGTTGTGCGCGCTGGGTCAATTTGGGTAAATGTAGACATTATTTGCGTAGCACGCAAAACCGTCGCAATTTTTGAGGTTGTGCGCGCTCGGTAATTTTTGGTTAATATTGACAGTTTTGCCTAGCGCGCAAAACAGACACATTTTTGCCGGTTGTGTGCACTAGGTAATTTTGGGTAAATGTAGGCAGTTTTGCTCAGAGCGTAAAACTGTCACAATTTTTCCGGTTGTTCGCAATGGATAATTTTTGGAAAATGAAGACAGTATTGCTCAGCGCGCAAAACGGTCACAATTTTACCGGTTGTGCGCGTTGGGTAATTTTGGGCAAATATATGCTGTAATTTTGGGTAATTTTACCGGTTGTTCGCAAAACGGTAATTTTGGGAAAATGAAGACAGTATTGCTCAGCGCGCAATAACGATTTTGCTTTGCAGGTTGTGTCAGCTATGCGCACTGAGTAAATTTGGTTAAATGTAGATATTTTTGCGCAGTGCGTAAAATGGTCAGAATTTTGCCGGTTGTGAGCGCTGTCTAATTTTGGGTAAATGTGGACATATTTGGCCGGCGTGCAAAACAGTCATAATTTTACAGGTTGTGTCCGCTGGGTAATTTTGGTTAAAGTAGACATTTTTGCCCAACGCGCAAAACGGTCAAAATTTTGCCGGTTGTGAGCGCTGTGTAATTTTGGGTAAATATAGACATAATTGGCCGGCGTGCAAAACAGTCATAATTTTACAGGTTGTGTCCGCTGGGTAATTTTGGTTAAAGTAGACATTTTTGCCCAACGCGCAAAACGGTCAAAATTTTGCCGGTTGTGAGCGCTGTGTAATTTTGGGTAAATATAGACATAATTGGTCAGCGCACAAAACGGTCACAATTTTGCGGGTTGTGCGCACTGGGTAATTTTGGGTTAATATAGACAGTTTTGCCTAGCGCGCAAAACAGTCACATTTTTGCCGGTTGTGCGCCCGGGGTAATTTTGGGTAAATGTCGACAGTTTTGCTCAGAGCGTAAAACTGTCACAATTTTGCCGGTTTTTCGAATTGGATATTTTTTGGAAAATGAGGACAGTTTTGCTCAGCGCGCAAAACCATCACAATTTTGCCGGTTGTGCGCGTTGGGTAATTTTGGGCAAATGTAGGCAGTTTTGCTCAGCGCGGAAAACAATAACAATTTTGCCGGGTGTATGCTCTATTAATTTTGGGTAAATGTTGACAGTTTTGCCCAGCGCGCAAAACGGTCACAATTTTGCGTGTGTGAGCGCTGGTAATTTTGGGTAAATGAAGACATTTTTGTCCAGCGCCCAAAACGGTGACAATTTTACCGGGTGTGCGCTGGTAATTTTGGGTAAATGTAGACAGTTTTGCCTAGCGCGCAAAACCGTCACAATTTTGCAGGTCGTGCTCTCTGGGTAATTTTGGGTTAATATTGACAGTTTTGCCTAGCGCGTAAAACGAACACCTTTTTGCCGGTTGTGTGCACTATGTAATTTTGGGTAAATGTAGATAGTTTTGCTCAGAGCGTAAAACTGTCACAATTTTGCCGGTTGTTCGCATTGGATAATTTTTGGAAAATGAAGACAGTTTTGTTCAGCGGGCTAAACGGTCACAATTTTACCGGTTGTGCGCAGTTGGTAATTTTGGGCAAATGTAGGCTGTTTTGCTCAGCGCGCAAAACAATAACAATTTTCCCGGGTGTGGGCACTAGAAATTTCGGGTAAATGTTGACAGTTTTACCCAACGCGCAAAACAGTCACAATTTTGCCGGCTATGCGCGCTGAGTAATTTTGGTTAGATGTCTTCATTTTTACTCAGTGCGCAAAAAGGTCACAATTTTGATGTTTGTGAGCGCTGTGTAAATTTGGTTAAATGTAGACATATTTGGTCAGGGTGCAAAACAGTGATAATTTTATAGGTTGTGCGCGCTGGGTCACTTAGGGTAAATGCAGACATTTGTACTCAGAGCGGAAAAGAGTCACAATTTTGCGGGTTGTGGGCGCTGAAGAAATTTGGGTAAATGTAGACATTATTTATGCAGCGCGCAAAACAATCACAATTTTGCTGGTTGGGCGCGATGGGTAATTTTTGGAAAATGTAGACAGTTATGGTCAGTGCGCAAAACGGTCACAATTTTGCCGGTTGTGCGGGCTGAATAAATTTGGGTAAATGTGGACATTTTTGCCCAGCGCTCAAAACGGTCACAATTTTACCAGATGTGTGCGCTGGTAATTTTGGGTAACTGTCGACAGCTTTGCCCCGCGCGCAAAACGGTCATAATTTTGACAGGTGTGCACGCTGGTAATTTTGGGTAAATGTAGACAGTTTTGCCCCGCGCGTAAAACGGTCACAATTTTGCCAGATGTGCACGCTGGTAATTTTGGGTAAATTTAGACAGTTTTGCTCAAAACGGTCACAATTTTGCCCGGTGTCCACGCTGGTAATTTTGGGTAAATGTAGACAGTTTTGACATGCTCACAAAACGGTCACAATTTTGCCGGGTGTGCACGCTTGTAATTTTGGGTAAATGTAGACAGTTTTGCCCAGCGCGCAAAACGATTACAATTTTGCCGGCACTGCGCGCTGAGTAATTTTGGTTAAATATAAACATTTTTGCTCAGCCCGCAAAACTGTTTTACGCGTCACAATTTTGCCGGTTGTGCGCGTTGGATATTTTTCGACAAATGTAGGCTGTTTTACGCAGCGCGCAAAACGCTAACAGTTTTGCCGGGTGTGTGCACTGGTAATTTTTGGAAAATGAGGACAATTTTGCTCAGCGCGCAAAACCATGACAATTTTGCCGGTTGTACGCGTTGGGTAATTTTGGGCAAATGTAGGCTGTTTTGCCCAGCGCGCAAAACGGTCACAATTTTGCCGGGTGTGCGCGCTGGTAATTTTGGGTAAATGAAGACATTTTTGTCCAGAGCGCAAAACGGTCACAATTTTGCCGGGTCTGCGCTGGTAATTTTGTGGAAATGTAGACAGTTTTGCCAAGTGCGCTAAACCGTCACAATTTTTCCGGTTGTGCGCGCTGGTTCACTTTGGTTAAATGTAGACTGTTTTGCTCAGCGCGCAAAGCAATAACGATTTTGCCGGGTGTGTGCACTAGTTTTGGCCGGTTATTCGAATTGGATAATTTTTGGAAAATGAGGACAGTTTTGTTCAGGGCGCAAAACCATCACAATTTTGCCGGTTGCGCGCGTTGGGTAATTTTGGGCAAATCTGTTTTGCTCAACGCGCAAAACATTAACAATTTTGCCGGGTGTGTACTGGTAATTTTGGGTAAATGTAGACAGTTTTGCCCAGCGCGCAAAACGGTCACAATTTTGTAGGGTGTGCGCTGGTAATTTTGTGTAAATGAAGACATTTTTGTCCTGCGCGCAAAACGGTTACAATTTTGCAGGGTGTGCGCTGGTAATTTTGGGTAAATATAGACAGTTTTGACTAGCGCACAAAACGGTCACAATTTTGCAAGGTGTGCACGCGGGGTCAATTTGGGTAAATTTAGACATTATTTGCGTAGCACGCAAAACCGTCACAATTTTACAGGTTGTGCGCGCTCGGTAATTTTTGGTTAATATTGACAGTTTTGCCTAGAGCGCAAAACAGACACATTTTTGCCGGTTGTGTGCACTAGGTAATTTTGGGTAAATGTAGGCAGTTTTATTCAGAACGTAAAACTGTCACAATTTTTCAGGTTGTTCGCATTGGATAATTTTTGGAAAATGAAGACAGTATTGCTCAGCGCGCAAAACGGTCACAATTTTACCGGTTGTGCTCGTTGGGTAATTTTGGGCAAATATAGGCTGTTTTGCTCAGCGAGCAAAGCAATAACGATTTTGCTTTGCAGGTTGTGTGTCAGCTATGCACGCTGAGTAAATTTGGTTAAATGTAGACATTTTTGCGCAGCGCGCAAAATGGTCAGAATTTTGCCGGTTGTGAGCGTTGTCTAATTTTGGGTAAATGTGGACATATTTGGTCAGCGTGCAAAACAGTCATAATTTTACAGGTTTTGTCCGCTGGGTAATTTTGGTTAAAGTAGACATTTTTGCCCAACGCGCAAAACGGTCAAAATTTTACCGGTTGTGAGCGCTGTGTAATTTTGGGTAAATATGGACATAATTGGTCAGCGCGGAAAACGGTCACAATTTTGCGGGTTGTGCGCGCTGGGTAATTTTGGGTTAATAAAGGCAGTTTTGCCTAGCGCGCAAAACGGTCACATTTTTGCCGGTTGTGCGCCCTGGGTAATTTTGGGTAAATGTCGACAGTTTTGCTCAGAGCGTAAAACTGTCACAATTTTGCCGGTTTTTCGAATTGGATAATTTTTGGAAAATGAGGACAGTTTTGCTCAGCGCGCAAAACCATCACAATTTTGCCGGTTGTGCGCGTTGGGTAATTTTGGGCAAATGTAGGCGGTTTTGCGCAGCGCGGAAAACAATAACAATTTTGCCGGGTGTGTGTACTGGTAATTTTGGGTAAATGTAGACCGTTTTGCCCAGCGCGCAAAACGGTCACAATTTTACGGGTGTGAGCGCTGGTAATTTTGGGTAAATGAAGACATTTTTGTCCAGCGCGCAAAACGGTTACAATTTTGCCTGTTGTGCGCTGGTAATTTTTGGTAAATGTAGACAGTTTTCCCTAGCGCGCAAAACCGTCACAATTTTGCAGGTTGTGCGCGCCGGGTCACTTTGGGAAAATGTAAACATTATTTGCGTAGCGCGCAAAACCGTCACAATTATGCAGGTTTTGCGCGCTCGGTAATTTTGGGTTAATATTAACAGTTTTGCCTAGCGCGCAAACCGAACACATTTTTGCCGGTTGTGTGCACTAGGTAATTTTGGGTAAATGTAGACAGTTTTGCTCAGAGCGTAAAACTGTCACAATTTTGCCGGTTGTTCGCATTGGATAATTTTTGGAAAATGAAGACAGTTTTGCTTAGAGCGCAAAACGGTCACAATTTTGCCGCTCGTGCGCGTTGGGTAATTTTGGGCAAATATTGGCTGTTTTGCCCTGCACGCAAAACTGTCACAATTTTGCCGGGTGCGTGCGTTGGTGATTTTGGGTAAATATTGACAGTTTTTCCCAGCGTGCAAAACCATCACATTTTTGCCGGTTGTGCGCGCTGGGTAAGTTTGGTTAAACGTAGACATTTTTGCTCAGCGCGCAAAACTGTCACAATTTTCCCGGTTGTGGGCGATTGGTAATTTTTTATAAATATAGACAGTTTCGGTCAATGCGCAAACGGTCACAATTTTGTCGGTTGTGCGGGCTACGTAATTTTGGGTAAATGTTGACATTTTTGCCCAGCGCGCAAAACAGTCACAATTTTGCCGGGGTGTGCGCTGGTAATTTTGCCGGCTCTGCGCGCTGCATCACTTTGGTTAAATGTAGATATTTTTTCTCAGCGCGCAAAACAGTCACTTTTTTGCAGGTTGTGCGCGCTGGGTCACTTTAGGTAAATGGAGACATTATTTGTGTAGCGCGCAAAATAGTCACAATTTTGCGGGTTGTGCACACTGGGTAATTTTGGGTAAATGTTGACAGTTTTGCCTAGCACGCAAAATGATCACATTTTTGCCGGTTGTGCGCACTTGGTAATTTTGGGTAAATGTAGACAGTTTTTCACAGAGCATAAAACTGTCACAATTTTTCCGGATGTCGGCGTTTGGTAATTTTCGGAAAATGTATACAGTTTTGCTCAGAGCGCAAAACGGACACAATTTTCCCGCTCGTGCGCATTGGGTAATTTTGGGCGAATATTGGCTGTTTTGCCCGGCACGCAAAACGGTCACAATTTTGCCGGGTGTGTGCGCTGGTGATTTTGGGTAAATGTTGACAGTTTTTCCCACCGTGCAAAACCGTCACATTTTTGCCGGTTGTGCGCGCTGGGTAATTTTGGTTAAACGTAGACATTTTTGCTCAGGGCGCAAAACTGTAACAATTTTGCCGGTTGTGGGCGCTTGGTAATTTTTGTAAAATGTAGACAGTTTCGGTCAGTGCGCAAACGGTCACAATTTTGTCGGTTGTGCGGGCTTCGTAATTTTGGGTAAATGTAGACATTTTTGTCCTGCGTATAAAACGGTTACAATTTTGCTGGGTGTGTGCGCATGTAATTTTGGGTAAATGTCGACAGTTTTACCCAGCGCGCAAAACGGTTACTATTTTGTCGGCTGTGTGCGCTGGTAATTTGCTTTAAATTTAGACAGTTTTACCCAGCGCGCCAAACGGTCACAATTTTGCCGGTTGTGCACGCAGAGTTACTTTGGGTAAATGTAAATATATTTGGTCAGTGCGCAAAACGGTCACAATTTTACCGGTTGTGCACGTTGGGTCACTTTGGGTAAATGTAGACATTATTTGCGTAGCGCGAAACAGTCACAATTTTACGGGTTGTGCTCGCGGGGCAATTTTGGGTAAATGTAAACAGTTTTGCCCAGCGCGCAAAATGGTCACAATTTTGTCGGTTGTGACCGCTGTGTAATTTTTGTTAAATGTAGACATATTTGGTCAGCGCGCAAAGCAGACATAATTTTACAGGTTGTACGCGCTGGGTCAATTTGGATAAATGCAGAAATTTGTGCTCTGTGCACGCTGGGTCACTTTGGGTAAATGCAGACATTTGTGCTTAGCGCGCAAAATAGTCCCAATTTTACGGGTTGTGGGCGCTGGGTAAATTTGGGTATATGTAGACATTATTTGCGTAGCGTGCAAAACGGCCACAATTTTGCCGGTTGTGCGCGCTGGGAATTTTGGATAAATGCTGAAAGTTTTGCCTAGCGTGGAAAACGGTCACATTTTTGCCGGTTGTGCGCACTGGGTAATTTTGGGTAAATGTAAACAGTTTTGCACAGCACGCAAAACTGTCACAATTTTGCCGGTTGTGGTCGCTGGGTAATTTTGGGTAAATGTAAACAGTTTTGCTCAGCACGCAAAACTGTCACAATTTAGCCGGTTGTGGGCGCTGGGTAATTTTGGGTAAATGTAAACAGTTTTGCTCAGCACGCAAAACTGTCACAATTTAGCCGGTTGTGGGCGCTGGATAATTTTTGTAAAATGTAGACAGTTTTGGTCAGTGCGCAAAACGGTCACAATTTTTTCGGTTGTGCGAGCTGCGTAATTTTGGGTAAATGTTGACATTTTTGCCCAGAGCGCAAAACGGTCACAATTTTGCCGGGTGTGCGTACTGGTAATTTTGGGTAAATGTAGACATTTTTGCACAGCGTGCAAAACGGTCACAATTTTGCCGGCTATGTGTGCTGAGTAATTTTGGTTAAATGTAGACATTTTTGTCCAGCGCGCAAAACGATCAAAATTTTTCCGATTGTGCGTACATAGTTACTTTGGGTAAATGTAGACATATTTGGTCCGCGCGCAAAACAGTCACAATTTTGCAGGTTGTGCACGCTGGGTCACAATTTTGCTGGCTGTGCGCGCTGGATAATTTTGGGTAAATGTCGACATTTTTGCCCAGCACGCAAAACGGTCACAATTTTTTACGGTTGTGTGTACACACTGCAATTTTGGGTAAATGTAGACATTTTTGCACAGCGCGCAAAATGCTCAAAATTTTGAAGGTTGTGCACGCTAGGTATTTTTGGGTAAATGTAGACATTTTTTCCGCAGCGCACAAAACATTCACAATTTTTTTCGGTTGTGCGCGTTGGGGAATTTTGGGTAAATGTAGACAGTTTTGATCAGCGGGCAAAATGGTCACAATTTTGTCGGTTGTCTGTGTTGGGTAATTTTGGGCAACTGTAGGCTTTTTTGCTCAGCGCGCAAAATGGTCACAATTTTGCCGGGTGTGTGCGCTGGTAATTGTGGGTAAATGTAGACTGTTTTGCCCAGCTCGCAAAAACAGTCACACTTTTGCCGCCTATGTGATTCAAATCATAGAAAAACTTCGAAGGACCCAGTTCAAGTGCCAATTGAACCAGTTACGTGTTCGCGAGCAAAGAGATTCAAAGATGTACTCAACGGGCTGATTCAAGAGATCTGGGCTCAAGCAAATTCATGGAGGCCTATTGAGCATGAGCCATGTGTTCAACAGAGATGGCTCAACATGATTCAAGTTCTAGAAGAATTCAAATATGGATAGCTTAAATTCAGATAGTAAATTGGCATGTGGAGGATTATTATTTTTGGAAGGTTTGAATGCCCAATACTCTATTTGGAAGGCTTGCATGCCAACTACTCTATTTGGAAGGTTCGCATGCGTAGAAGTTACTTTCCTTTTCTATTTTTGGAAGGCTTGCATGCCGATATAATTACTTTCCTTTTCTATTTTTGGAAGGCTTGCATGCCGATATAATTACTTTCCTTTTCTATTTTTTGGAAGGCTTGCATGCCGATATAATTACTTTCCTTTTCTATTTTTTGGAAGGCTTGCATGCTGATATAATTACTTTCCTATTAAAAGGCATCTAACCAATGGAAAAATGGAATTGATTTTTCGGTAAAATTTCTGAGAGAATTTCTATTTGGTTCTTTGAAGAACTATTCGAAGTTATCGGAGTTTTTCGTGACGTTCACCATCGACTTATTAAACGGGTATTCCTTAAACCGAGGTTCTTGTTCGTAATAAGCAACGGGTCGAGTTCTTCTATACCAAGGTTCTTGATTTTGTCGTACAAGGGGTCGAGGTCTCCATCCAAATTCTGATTATAGAACGATCTTGGGTTCCTCTTCGTTGTTGGGGTCTCGTCGTTCCTGGCGGGGTTCGCATCATTTGGTATCAAAACTTTGAGTCTAGATCAGGTTTACCTATCTTTTAAATCAAAAAAACTTTCTTTTCCTTATTCTGCATTCTTTTAGTCTCTATATTCGGTTCACATACCCTTCTTTAGCCGGATTTCTTTATCCATTTTTTCGTTCGTATTTTGTTTTGAAATAGCATTCCTTTACAATCAAAAATACAGTTGCTGATTATCCAAAAAAATAAGTTTTAAAAAAAAGAAGAAGAAGAAAAGAAGGAAAAAAAAGAAAGAAAAAAACCAAACAAAAAAAGGTACATCGGTCTCAACAGAAAAAAAATTTGTTATCATTCATTTTGGTTATAATTAGCACAACAAATCACATCACCCTAAAGATCTATCTTTTTTGTGTGTGTGAAAATTCTCCCTCCAAAGACCAATCTTTTGTGTGTGGAAATTTTGATAACTTCATACTTCCAAAACTTTTGTCACCCGTGTTCCTTGCAATCTTCCTTTCAGATCTGAAATTCCTTTATGAGTTCTTGGTGAATTGTTATTGGAAATTCTGTATTTTGTTTGTTTTAGTTCCAAAAGAACTGAAAGAGAAATTACAGAGTGAGAGAAGTGAGAGTGGTGAGAACAATAGAGGGTTAGAGGCCACAAATTTTGAGTGAAAACACGAGCGTAGAGTGATTCACATTCTTGAGTGTAAACACATAAAGGAGAGAATTGTGAGGTCCTTTTTTCTAACTTTGTTTTGCAGGAAACATGTCTCGCAATAGTGCTACCACAGATTTGCCTGATCAGAAATTGCTTGTGGATGCCATAATGAGTGAGATGAAGCGTGTGTGAAGTTGAAGCTCGAGCAGGTTCATGAACGGCTTGATAAGATGGAGGATAAACTTAGTGAGCAGACACAAAATGCTCCTAACATGCATAGAAGGGAAAGAGTTCAACCGAGGACAGTGAATGGTGACGATGAAGAGTCTTATGGGACTGGTTTTGATGAAGATGAATATCGATATTCAGTTGTTAACCATAGAAGACGTGGACGGCAGTTTAGAAAAGCTAGAAATAAGGAAGATAACAACTTGGGTGGTATTAAGATGAAGATTCCTTCATTCCAAGGTAAAACTAATCCTGAAGCATACCTTGAGTGGGAGAAGAAGATGGAGTTCATATTTGATTGCCACAACTATTCTGAAGCAAAGAAGGTAAGATAAGCTGTGATTGAATTTTCTGACTATGCTATTACTTGGTGGGATCAGTTTATTACAAACAGGAGAAGAAATAGAGAACGACCAATAGAGACATGAGAGGAGATGAAAGCAGTAATGAGAAAGCGGTTCGTTCCTAATAACTACTATCGAGAGATATACAATAAGCTTCAAGGTCTTACGCAAGGAAGTCGCAGCGTAGAAGATTACTACAAGGAGATGGAGATTGCTATGATCCGGGCTAAATGTGGAGGAAGATATTGAGGAGGAATATCTAGCCGCGCCACTTACTGAAGTGATCAAGAAGAACGTTGGATTTAAATGGGGACAAGAACAAGAGGAGGCATTTCAAAGAGAAGTTGACCAACGCTCCATTATTGTCTTTACCTAACTTTTCAAAAACGTTGAGATTGAATGTGATGCTTCAGGAATTGGCTTAGGCACAGTTCTTATGCAAGAAGGACGACCAATTGCTTACTTCAGTGAAAAACTAAGCGGGGCAGCTTTAAACTATCCAACGTATGATAAGGAGGTGTATGCATTGGTTCGAGCTTTAGAGACATGGCAGCACTACCTATGATCAAAGGAGTTCGTGATTCACACAGATCATGAGTCCTTGAAACACTTGAAGGGACAACACAAGCTGAACAAAAGGCACACTCGTTGGGTGGGGGTTCATTGAAACCTTTTCATACGTCATCCGGTATAAGAAAGGTAAGGAGAATATGGTCGCTGCTGCACTTTCTCGAAGGTATGCATTACTTTCTACACTTGATGCAAAATTGCTTGGGTTTGAGTGCAATAAAAATTTATCTGCTGATGACCATGAATTTTGTAAGGAATGTCGTGCTTGTGAGAAAACCCCTTATGGTATGTTCTTTAGACATGATGGGTTCCTGTTTCAATAGAATAAGCTATGTGTGCCTAATTATTTATTTTGGGTAAATGTAGACATTTTTGCCCAGCACGCAAAACGGCCACAATTTTGCCGGGTGTGCGGGCTGCGTAATTTTGGGTAAATATTGACATTTTGCCCAGTGCGCAAAACAGTCACAATTTTGCCGGGTGTGCGCTCTGCTAATTTTGGGAAAATGTAGACATTTTTGTCCGGCGCGTAAAACAGTCACAATGTTGCCGGGTGTGTGCGCTGGTAATTTTGGGTAAGTGTAGACAGTTTTGCCCAGCACGCAAAACGGTCACAATTTTGCCGGGTGTGTACGCTGGTAATTTTGGGTAAATGTAGACAGTTTTGCCGAGCGCGCAAAACGGTCACAATTTTACCGGCTATGCGCGCTGAGTAATTTTGGTAAAATGTACACATTTTTGCTCAGTGCGTAAAACGGTCACAATTTTACCGGTTGTGCGCGCAGTGTCACTTTGGGTTAAATGTAGACATATTTGGTCAGCGCGCAACACGGTCACAATTTTGCAGGTTGTGCGCGCTGGGTCACGTTGCGTAAATGTAGACATTATTTGCGTTGCGCACAAAACAGTCACAATTTTACGGGTTGTGCACACGGGGTAATTTTGGGTAAATGTAGACAGTTTTGCCCAGCGTGCAAAATGATCACATTTTCACCGGTTGTGCGCACTATGTAATTTTGGGATATGTAGACAATTTTGCTCAGAGCGTAAAACTATCATAATTTTGCCGGTTATGCGCGTTGGGTAATTTTTGGAAAATGTAGTCATTTTTTCTCAGCGCGCAAAACGGTCACAATTTTGTCGGTTGTGCGCGTTGTGTAATTTTGGGCAAATGTAGGCATTTTTGCTCGGTGCGCAAAACGGTCTCGATTTTGCCGGCAATGCGCGCTGCATAAATTTGGGCAAATATATACTGTTTTGCTCCGGGCGCAAAACGGTCACAATTTTACCAGCTGTGCGCGCTAGATAATTTTGGATAAATGTCGACATTTTTGTCCATTGCGCAAAAAGGTCACAATTTTTGACGGTTGTGCACACATGGCAATTTTGGGGAAATGTAAACATTTTTGCACAGCGTGCAAAACGCTCACAAATTTTGAAGGTTGTGCGCGATAGGTAATTTTGGGTAAATGTAGACATTTTTTGCGCAGCGCACACACTGTCACAATTTTTCCGGTTGTGCGCGCTGGGTAATTTTGGGGAAATGTAGACAGTTTTGCTCAATGTGCAAAACGATCACAATTTTGCCGGTTGTGCGCGTTGGGTAATTTTCGACAAATTTAGGCTGTTTTGCGCTGCGTGCAAAACCGTCACAATTTTTCCGGGTGTGTGCGCGGGTAATTTTGGGTAAATGTAGACAATTTTGCCCAGCGAGCAAAACAGTCACACTTTTGCCGGCTATGTGCGCTGAGTAATTTTGGCTAAATGTAGGCATTTTTGTTCAGCGCGCAAAATGGTCACAATTTTGCCGGTTGTGAACGCTGTGTAATTTTGGGTAAATGTTGAGATATTTGGTCAGCGCGCAAAATGGTCACAATTTTGCAGGTTATGCACGCTGGGTCACCTTGGATAACTGTAGACATTTGTGCTCAGCATGCAAAAAAGTCAAAATTTTACGGGTTGTGGGCGCTGGGTATATTTCGGTAAATGTAGACATTAATTGTATAGCGCGTAAAACAGTCACAATTTTACCGTTTGTGCGTGCTGGGTAATTTTGGGTAAATGTAGAGAGTTTTGTCCAGCGTGCAAAACAGTTACATTTTTTCCGGTTGTGCACGTTGGGAAATTTTGGTTAAATGGAGACAGTTTTTCTCAGCGCGCAAAACTGGCACAATTTGCCAGTTGTGCGTGCTGGGTAATTTTTGGAAAATGCATACAGTTTTGGTCAGTGTGCAAAACGGTCACAATTTTGCCGGTTGTGCAGGTTAAGTAATTTTGGGTAAAAACGTTGACATTTTTGCCCAGCGCGCAAAACGGTCATAATTTTGCCGGGTGTGTGCGCTGGCAATTTTGGGGTAAATGAAGACAGTTTTGCCTAGGGCGCAAAACCGTCACAATTTTGCCGGTTATGCGCACTAAGTAATTTTGGTTAAATGTTGACATTTTTGCCCAGCGCGCAATACGATCACAATTTTGCCGGTTGTAGGCACTATGTAATTTTGGGTACATGTAGACATATTTGGTCAGCGCGCAAAACGGTCACAATTTTGCCGGTTGGGCACAATTTTGCCGGTTGTGCGCGCTGGGTAATTTTGAGAAATGTAGACAGTTTTGCCCAGCGCGCAAAACTATCACGTTTTTGCCGGTTGTGCACGCTGGGTAATTTTGGGCAAATGTAAACCGTTTTGCCCGGTGCACAAAACTGTCACAATTTTTGTGGTTGTGGGCGCTGGGTAATTTTGGGAAAATGTAGACATTTTTGGTCAGTGCGCAAAACTGTCACAATTTTTCCAGTTGTGCGGGATGCGTAATTTTGTGTAAATGTTGAGATTTTTGCCCAGCGCCCAAAACGGTCACAATTATGCCGGGTGTGTGCGCTGGTAATTTTGGGTAAATGTTGACATTTTTGTCCAGCGCGCAAAACGGTTACAATTTTTCCAGGTGTGGACGCTGGTAATTTTGGGTAAATGTAGACAGTTTTGCCCAGCGCGCAAAATGGTCACAATTTTGAAGGTTGTGCACGCTGGGTCACTTTGGATAAATGTAGACATTATTTGCGTAGCGCGCAAAACAGTCAAAATTTTGCGAGTTGTGCGCGCTGGGTAATTTTGGGTTAACATTGATAGTTTTGCCTAGCGCGCAAAACGGTCACATTTATGCCGGTTGTGCACACTGGGTAATTTTGGGTAAATGGAGACAGTTTTGCTCAGAGCGGAAAACTGTCATAATTTTGCCGGTTGTCTGCATTGGGTAATTTTTGGAAAATGCAGACAGTTTTGCTCAGCGCGCAAAACCGTCACAATTTTGCCGGTTGTGAGCGTTGGGTAATGTTGGGCAAATGTAGGCTGTTTTCCGCAGCGCGCAAAACAATAACAATTTTGTCGCGTGTGCACTGGTAATTTTGGGTAAATGTTGACAGTTTTTCCCAGCGCGGAAAATGGTCACAATTTTACCTGGTGTGCGCGCTGGTAATTTTGGGTAAATGTTGATATTTTTGTCCAGCGTGCAAAACATATACAATTTTGCCGAGTGTATGCGCTGGTAATTTTGGGTAAATGTAGACAGTTTTGCCCCGCGCGCAAAACGGTCACAATTTTGCAGGTTGTGCGCGCTTGGTCACTTTGGGTAAATGTAGACATTATTTGCGTAGCGCGCAAAACAGTCACAATTTTGCGGGTTGTGCGCGCTGGGTAATTTTGGTTTAATATAGACAGTTTTGCCTAGCACGTAAAACGGGTCACATTTTTGTCGGTTGTGCGTGCTGAGTAATTTTGGTTAAATATAGAAATTTTTGCTCAGCTCGCAAAATGGTCGCAATTTTGTCGGTTGTGAGCGCTGTGTAATTTGGTTAAATGTAGACATATTTGGCCAGCGGCCGAAATAGTGATAATTTTACAGGATGTGCACGCTGGGTCACTTGCAGACATTTGTACTCAGAGCGCAAAATAGTCACAATTTTACGGGTTGTGGGCGCTAGGGAAATTTGGGTAAATGTAGGCAATATTTGTGTAGCACGCAAAACGGTCACATTTTTGCCGGTTGTGCGCGTTGGTTAATTTTTGTTAAATATAGTCAGTTTTGCCCAGCCCGCAAAATGGTCATATTTTTGCCGGTTGTGCGCATTAGGTAATTTTGGGTAAAATGTAGAAAGTTTTTTCTAGCACGCAAAACTGTCACAATTTTGCTGTTTGTGGGCGCTAGGTAATTTTTAGAAAATGTAGAGAGTTTTTGTTAGAGCGCAAAACGGTCACAATTTTGCCGGTTGTGCGGGCTGAGTAATTTTGGAATTTCTAGCACGAAATTTCAATTGGAATTACCCAATGGTTGCCCATACTAGCAGGTTTGAAGAATTTTTCAGTGTGGCTGCCTTAGCTCACTCTAATGGATGAAGGAGAGCATTCTAGGCCTCAAACGTT
>CM061132.1:68202218-68233582 GCA_030789695.1 Scilla litardierei
TGCCAAGTGCGCAAAACTGTCACAATTTTGCCGGTTATGCGCGCTAGGTAATTTTGGTTAATGTGGACATTTTTTGCCCAACGCGCATAACATTCACAATTTTGCCGGTTGTGAGCGCTGTGTAATTTAGGGTAAATATAGATATATTTGCTCAGCGCGCAAAACGGCCACCATTTTGCGGGTTGTGCGCGTTGGGTAATTTTGGGTTAATATAGACAGTTTTGCCTAGCGCGCAAAACGGTCACATTTTTGCCGGTTGTGCGCCCCGGGTAATTTTTGGTAAATGTAGACAGTTTTGCTCAGAGCGTAAAACTGTCACAATTTTGCAGGTTATTCGAATTGGATAATTTCTGGAAAATAAGGACAGTTTTGCCCAGCGCGCAAAACCATCACAATTTTGCCGGTTGTGCGCGTTGGGTAATTTTGGGTAAATGTAGACAGTTTTGCCCAGCGCGCAAAACGGTCACAATTTTCCCGGGTGTGCGCGCTGGTAATTTTGGGTAAATGAAGACATTTTTGTCCAGCGCGTAAAACGGTCACAATTTTGCAGGTTGTGCGCGCTGGGTCACTTTGGGTAAATGTAGACATTATTTGCGTAGCGCGCAAAACCTTCACAATTTTCCAGGCTGTGCGGCCTGGGTAACTTTTGGTTAATATTGACAGTTTTGCCTATTGCGCAAAACAGACACATTTTTGTCGGTTGTGCGCTAGGTAATTTTGGGTAAATGTAGACAGTTTTGCTCCGAGCGTAAAACTGTCACAATTTTGCCGGTTGTTCGCATTGGATAATTTTTGGAAAATGAAGACTGTTTTGCTCAACGCGCAAAACGGTCACAATTTTACCGGTTGTGCACGTTGGGTAATTTTGGGCAAATGTAGGCTGTTTTGCTGAGCGCGCAAAGCAATAACAATTTTGACGGGTGTGTGCACTAGTAATTTTGGTTAAATGTTGACAGTTTTACCCAGCGCGCAAAACAGTCACGATTTTGCCGGCTATGCGCGCTAAGTAATTTTGGTTAAATGTTGTCATTTTTGCTCAGTGCGTAAAATGGTCACAATTTTGCCGGTTGTGAGCGCTGTGTAAATTTGGTTAAATGTAGACATATTTGGTCAGCGCGCAAAACAGTGATAATTTTACAGGTTGTGCGCGTTGGGTCCCTTAGGGTAAATGTAGACATTTGTACTCAGAGCGCAAAATAGTCACAATTTGCGGGTTGTGGGAGCTGAGGAAATTTGGGTAAATGTAGACATTATTTACGCAGCGCGCAAAACTGTCACAATTTTGCCGGTTGTGCACGCTGGGTAATTTTGTGTAATTGTAGACAGTTTTGCCCAGCTCGCAAAACGGTCACAATTTTGCCGATTGGGCGCACTGGGTAATTTTTGTTCAATGTAGACGGTTTTACATAGCGTGCAAAATTGTTAAAATTTTACCGGTTGTGCGCGCTGGGTAATTTTTGGAAAATGTAGACAGTTATGGTCAGTGCGTAAAACGGTCACAATTTTGCCGGTTGTGCAGGCTGAATAAATTTGGGTAAATGTTGACATTTTTGCCCAGCTCTCAAAACGGTCACAATTTTACCGGATGTGTGCGTTGGTAATTTTGGGTAAATGTCGACGGTTTTGCCCAGTGCGCAAAACGGTCACAATTTTGCCGGGTGTGCACGCTAGTAATTTTGGGTAAATGTAGACAGTTTTGCCATGCGCGCAAAACGGTCACAATTTTACAGGGGGTGCACGCTGGTAATTTTAGGTAAATGTAGACAGTTTTCCCCAGCGCGCAAAACGGTGACAATTTTGCATGCACTGCGCGCTGAGTGATTTTGGTTAAATATAGACATTTTTGCTCAGCGCGCAAAACTGTCACAATTTTGCGGGTCGTGCGTCCTGGGTAATTTTGGACAAATGTTGGCTGTTTTGCCCAGCGCGCAAAACGGTCACAGTTTTGCCGATCGTGCGCGTTGGGTAATTTTCGACAAATGTAGGCTGTGTTGCTCAGCGCGCAAAACGCTAACAATTTTGCCGGGTGTGTGCCCTGGTAATTTATGGTAATTATTGACCGTTTTGCCCAGCACGCAAAACAGTCACAATTTGGTCGGCTATGCGCGCTGAGTAAATTTGGTTAAATGTAGACATTTTTGCTCAGCGCGCAAAATGGTCAGAATTTTGCCGGTTGTGAGCGCTGTCTAATTTTGGGTAAATGTAGACATATTTGGTCAGCGTGCAAAACAGTCATAATTTTACAGGTTGTGCCCGCTGGGTCACTTTGGGTAAATGTAGACATTTGTGCTCACCGCGCAAAAGAGTCACAATTTGCCCGGTTGGGCGCGCTGGGTAAATTTGGGTAAATGTAGACATTATTTGCATAGCGCGCAAAACGGTCACAATTTGGCCGGTTGGGCGTGCTGGGTAATTTTGGGTAAATGTGGACAGTTTTGCCCAACGCCCAAAACGGTCACATTTTTGCCGGTTGTACGAACTGGGTAATTTTGGGTAAATGTATACGATTTTGCACAGGGCGCAAAACTGTCACAATTTTGCCCGTTATGCGCGCTAGGTAATTTTGGGTAAATGTATACGGTTTTGCCAAGTGCGCAAAACTGTCACAATTTTGCCGGTTATGCGCGCTAGGTAATTTTGGTTAATGTGGACATTTTTTGCCCAACGCGCATAACATTCACAATTTTGCCGGTTGTGAGCGCTGTGTAATTTAGGGTAAATATAGATATATTTGCTCAGCGCGCAAAACGGCCACCATTTTGCGGGTTGTGCGCGTTGGGTAATTTTGGGTTAATATAGACAGTTTTGCCTAGCGCGCAAAACGGTCACATTTTTGCCGGTTGTGCGCCCCGGGTAATTTTTGGTAAATGTAGACAGTTTTGCTCAGAGCGTAAAACTGTCACAATTTTGCAGGTTATTCGAATTGGATAATTTCTGGAAAATAAGGACAGTTTTGCCCAGCGCGCAAAACCATCACAATTTTGCCGGTTGTGCGCGTTGGGTAATTTTGGGTAAATGTAGACAGTTTTGCCCAGCGCGCAAAACGGTCACAATTTTCCCGGGTGTGCGCGCTGGTAATTTTGGGTAAATGAAGACATTTTTGTCCAGCGCGTAAAACGGTCACAATTTTGCAGGTTGTGCGCGCTGGGTCACTTTGGGTAAATGTAGACATTATTTGCGTAGCGCGCAAAACCTTCACAATTTTCCAGGCTGTGCGGCCTGGGTAACTTTTGGTTAATATTGACAGTTTTGCCTATTGCGCAAAACAGACACATTTTTGTCGGTTGTGCGCTAGGTAATTTTGGGTAAATGTAGACAGTTTTGCTCCGAGCGTAAAACTGTCACAATTTTGCCGGTTGTTCGCATTGGATAATTTTTGGAAAATGAAGACTGTTTTGCTCAACGCGCAAAACGGTCACAATTTTACCGGTTGTGCACGTTGGGTAATTTTGGGCAAATGTAGGCTGTTTTGCTCAGCGCGCAAAGCAATAACAATTTTGACGGGTGTGTGCACTAGTAATTTTGGTTAAATGTTGACAGTTTTACCCAGCGCGCAAAACAGTCACGATTTTGCCGGCTATGCGCGCTAAGTAATTTTGGTTAAATGTTGTCATTTTTGCTCAGTGCGTAAAATGGTCACAATTTTGCCGGTTGTGAGCGCTGTGTAAATTTGGTTAAATGTAGACATATTTGGTCAGCGCGCAAAACAGTGATAATTTTACAGGTTGTGCGCGTTGGGTCCCTTAGGGTAAATGTAGACATTTGTACTCAGAGCGCAAAATAGTCACAATTTGCGGGTTGTGGGAGCTGAGGAAATTTGGGTAAATGTAGACATTATTTACGCAGCGCGCAAAACTGTCACAATTTTGCCGGTTGTGCACGCTGGGTAATTTTGTGTAATTGTAGACAGTTTTGCCCAGCTCGCAAAACGGTCACAATTTTGCCGATTGGGCGCACTGGGTAATTTTTGTTCAATGTAGACGGTTTTACATAGCGTGCAAAATTGTTAAAATTTTACCGGTTGTGCGCGCTGGGTAATTTTTGGAAAATGTAGACAGTTATGGTCAGTGCGTAAAACGGTCACAATTTTGCCGGTTGTGCAGGCTGAATAAATTTGGGTAAATGTTGACATTTTTGCCCAGCTCTCAAAACGGTCACAATTTTACCGGATGTGTGCGTTGGTAATTTTGGGTAAATGTCGACGGTTTTGCCCAGTGCGCAAAACGGTCACAATTTTGCCGGGTGTGCACGCTAGTAATTTTGGGTAAATGTAGACAGTTTTGCCATGCGCGCAAAACGGTCACAATTTTACAGGGGGTGCACGCTGGTAATTTTAGGTAAATGTAGACAGTTTTCCCCAGCGCGCAAAACGGTGACAATTTTGCATGCACTGCGCGCTGAGTGATTTTGGTTAAATATAGACATTTTTGCTCAGCGCGCAAAACTGTCACAATTTTGCGGGTCGTGCGTCCTGGGTAATTTTGGACAAATGTTGGCTGTTTTGCCCAGCGCGCAAAACGGTCACAGTTTTGCCGATCGTGCGCGTTGGGTAATTTTCGACAAATGTAGGCTGTGTTGCTCAGCGCGCAAAACGCTAACAATTTTGCCGGGTGTGTGCCCTGGTAATTTATGGTAATTATTGACCGTTTTGCCCAGCACGCAAAACAGTCACAATTTGGTCGGCTATGCGCGCTGAGTAAATTTGGTTAAATGTAGACATTTTTGCTCAGCGCGCAAAATGGTCAGAATTTTGCCGGTTGTGAGCGCTGTCTAATTTTGGGTAAATGTAGACATATTTGGTCAGCGTGCAAAACAGTCATAATTTTACAGGTTGTGCCCGCTGGGTCACTTTGGGTAAATGTAGACATTTGTGCTCACCGCGCAAAAGAGTCACAATTTGCCCGGTTGGGCGCGCTGGGTAAATTTGGGTAAATGTAGACATTATTTGCATAGCGCGCAAAACGGTCACAATTTGGCCGGTTGGGCGTGCTGGGTAATTTTGGGTAAATGTGGACAGTTTTGCCCAACGCCCAAAACGGTCACATTTTTGCCGGTTGTACGAACTGGGTAATTTTGGGTAAATGTATACGATTTTGCACAGGGCGCAAAACTGTCACAATTTTGCCCGTTATGCGCGCTAGGTAATTTTGGGTAAATGTATACGGTTTTGCCAAGTGCGCAAAACTGTCACAATTTTGCCGGTTATGCGCGCTAGGTAATTTTGGTTAATGTGGACATTTTTTGCCCAACGCGCATAACATTCACAATTTTGCCGGTTGTGAGCGCTGTGTAATTTAGGGTAAATATAGATATATTTGCTCAGCGCGCAAAACGGCCACCATTTTGCGGGTTGTGCGCGTTGGGTAATTTTGGGTTAATATAGACAGTTTTGCCTAGCGCGCAAAACGGTCACATTTTTGCCGGTTGTGCGCCCCGGGTAATTTTTGGTAAATGTAGACAGTTTTGCTCAGAGCGTAAAACTGTCACAATTTTGCAGGTTATTCGAATTGGATAATTTCTGGAAAATAAGGACAGTTTTGCCCAGCGCGCAAAACCATCACAATTTTGCCGGTTGTGCGCGTTGGGTAATTTTGGGTAAATGTAGACAGTTTTGCCCAGCGCGCAAAACGGTCACAATTTTCCCGGGTGTGCGCGCTGGTAATTTTGGGTAAATGAAGACATTTTTGTCCAGCGCGTAAAACGGTCACAATTTTGCAGGTTGTGCGCGCTGGGTCACTTTGGGTAAATGTAGACATTATTTGCGTAGCGCGCAAAACCTTCACAATTTTCCAGGCTGTGCGGCCTGGGTAACTTTTGGTTAATATTGACAGTTTTGCCTATTGCGCAAAACAGACACATTTTTGTCGGTTGTGCGCTAGGTAATTTTGGGTAAATGTAGACAGTTTTGCTCCGAGCGTAAAACTGTCACAATTTTGCCGGTTGTTCGCATTGGATAATTTTTGGAAAATGAAGACTGTTTTGCTCAACGCGCAAAACGGTCACAATTTTACCGGTTGTGCACGTTGGGTAATTTTGGGCAAATGTAGGCTGTTTTGCTCAGCGCGCAAAGCAATAACAATTTTGACGGGTGTGTGCACTAGTAATTTTGGTTAAATGTTGACAGTTTTACCCAGCGCGCAAAACAGTCACGATTTTGCCGGCTATGCGCGCTAAGTAATTTTGGTTAAATGTTGTCATTTTTGCTCAGTGCGTAAAATGGTCACAATTTTGCCGGTTGTGAGCGCTGTGTAAATTTGGTTAAATGTAGACATATTTGGTCAGCGCGCAAAACAGTGATAATTTTACAGGTTGTGCGCGTTGGGTCCCTTAGGGTAAATGTAGACATTTGTACTCAGAGCGCAAAATAGTCACAATTTGCGGGTTGTGGGAGCTGAGGAAACTTGGGTAAATGTAGACATTATTTACGCAGCGCGCAAAACTGTCACAATTTTGCCGGTTGTGCACGCTGGGTAATTTTGTGTAATTGTAGACAGTTTTGCCCAGCTCGCAAAACGGTCACAATTTTGCCGATTGGGCGCACTGGGTAATTTTTGTTCAATGTAGACGGTTTTACATAGCGTGCAAAATTGTTAAAATTTTACCGGTTGTGCGCGCTGGGTAATTTTTGGAAAATGTAGACAGTTATGGTCAGTGCGTAAAACGGTCACAATTTTGCCGGTTGTGCAGGCTGAATAAATTTGGGTAAATGTTGACATTTTTGCCCAGCTCTCAAAACGGTCACAATTTTACCGGATGTGTGCGTTGGTAATTTTGGGTAAATGTCGACGGTTTTGCCCAGTGCGCAAAACGGTCACAATTTTGCCGGGTGTGCACGCTAGTAATTTTGGGTAAATGTAGACAGTTTTGCCATGCGCGCAAAACGGTCACAATTTTACAGGGGGTGCACGCTGGTAATTTTAGGTAAATGTAGACAGTTTTCCCCAGCGCGCAAAACGGTGACAATTTTGCATGCACTGCGCGCTGAGTGATTTTGGTTAAATATAGACATTTTTGCTCAGCGCGCAAAACTGTCACAATTTTGCGGGTCGTGCGTCCTGGGTAATTTTGGACAAATGTTGGCTGTTTTGCCCAGCGCGCAAAACGGTCACAGTTTTGCCGATCGTGCGCGTTGGGTAATTTTCGACAAATGTAGGCTGTGTTGCTCAGCGCGCAAAACGCTAACAATTTTGCCGGGTGTGTGCCCTGGTAATTTATGGTAATTATTGACCGTTTTGCCCAGCACGCAAAACAGTCACAATTTGGTCGGCTATGCGCGCTGAGTAAATTTGGTTAAATGTAGACATTTTTGCTCAGCGCGCAAAATGGTCAGAATTTTGCCGGTTGTGAGCGCTGTCTAATTTTGGGTAAATGTAGACATATTTGGTCAGCGTGCAAAACAGTCATAATTTTACAGGTTGTGCCCGCTGGGTCACTTTGGGTAAATGTAGACATTTGTGCTCACCGCGCAAAAGAGTCACAATTTGCCCGGTTGGGCGCGCTGGGTAAATTTGGGTAAATGTAGACATTATTTGCATAGCGCGCAAAACGGTCACAATTTGGCCGGTTGGGCGTGCTGGGTAATTTTGGGTAAATGTGGACAGTTTTGCCCAACGCCCAAAACGGTCACATTTTTGCCGGTTGTACGACCTGGGTAATTTTGGGTAAATGTATACGATTTTGCACAGGGCGCAAAACTGTCACAATTTTGCCCGTTATGCGCGCTAGGTAATTTTGGGTAAATGTATACGGTTTTGCCAAGTGCGCAAAACTGTCACAATTTTGCCGGTTATGCGCGCTAGGTAATTTTGGTTAATGTGGACATTTTTTGCCCAACGCGCATAACATTCACAATTTTGCCGGTTGTGAGCGCTGTGTAATTTAGGGTAAATATAGATATATTTGCTCAGCGCGCAAAACGGCCACCATTTTGCGGGTTGTGCGCGTTGGGTAATTTTGGGTTAATATAGACAGTTTTGCCTAGCGCGCAAAACGGTCACATTTTTGCCGGTTGTGCGCCCCGGGTAATTTTTGGTAAATGTAGACAGTTTTGCTCAGAGCGTAAAACTGTCACAATTTTGCAGGTTATTCGAATTGGATAATTTCTGGAAAATAAGGACAGTTTTGCCC
The DNA here is from genome assembly GCA_030789695.1 of Scilla litardierei. Taxonomy (NCBI): domain Eukaryota; kingdom Viridiplantae; phylum Streptophyta; class Magnoliopsida; order Asparagales; family Asparagaceae; genus Scilla; species Scilla litardierei. The sequence goes on from CM061132.1 coordinate 68,210,346, forward strand.
AGCGCGCAAAACCATCACAATTTTGCCGGTTGTGCGCGTTGGGTAATTTTGGGTAAATGTAGACAGTTTTGCCCAGCGCGCAAAACGGTCACAATTTTCCCGGGTGTGCGCGCTGGTAATTTTGGGTAAATGAAGACATTTTTGTCCAGCGCGTAAAACGGTCACAATTTTGCAGGTTGTGCGCGCTGGGTCACTTTGGGTAAATGTAGACATTATTTGCGTAGCGCGCAAAACCTTCACAATTTTCCAGGCTGTGCGGCCTGGGTAACTTTTGGTTAATATTGACAGTTTTGCCTATTGCGCAAAACAGACACATTTTTGTCGGTTGTGCGCTAGGTAATTTTGGGTAAATGTAGACAGTTTTGCTCCGAGCGTAAAACTGTCACAATTTTGCCGGTTGTTCGCATTGGATAATTTTTGGAAAATGAAGACTGTTTTGCTCAACGCGCAAAACGGTCACAATTTTACCGGTTGTGCACGTTGGGTAATTTTGGGCAAATGTAGGCTGTTTTGCTGAGCGCGCAAAGCAATAACAATTTTGACGGGTGTGTGCACTAGTAATTTTGGTTAAATGTTGACAGTTTTACCCAGCGCGCAAAACAGTCACGATTTTGCCGGCTATGCGCGCTAAGTAATTTTGGTTAAATGTTGTCATTTTTGCTCAGTGCGTAAAATGGTCACAATTTTGCCGGTTGTGAGCGCTGTGTAAATTTGGTTAAATGTAGACATATTTGGTCAGCGCGCAAAACAGTGATAATTTTACAGGTTGTGCGCGTTGGGTCCCTTAGGGTAAATGTAGACATTTGTACTCAGAGCGCAAAATAGTCACAATTTGCGGGTTGTGGGAGCTGAGGAAATTTGGGTAAATGTAGACATTATTTACGCAGCGCGCAAAACTGTCACAATTTTGCCGGTTGTGCACGCTGGGTAATTTTGTGTAATTGTAGACAGTTTTGCCCAGCTCGCAAAACGGTCACAATTTTGCCGATTGGGCGCACTGGGTAATTTTTGTTCAATGTAGACGGTTTTACATAGCGTGCAAAATTGTTAAAATTTTACCGGTTGTGCGCGCTGGGTAATTTTTGGAAAATGTAGACAGTTATGGTCAGTGCGTAAAACGGTCACAATTTTGCCGGTTGTGCAGGCTGAATAAATTTGGGTAAATGTTGACATTTTTGCCCAGCTCTCAAAACGGTCACAATTTTACCGGATGTGTGCGTTGGTAATTTTGGGTAAATGTCGACGGTTTTGCCCAGTGCGCAAAACGGTCACAATTTTGCCGGGTGTGCACGCTAGTAATTTTGGGTAAATGTAGACAGTTTTGCCATGCGCGCAAAACGGTCACAATTTTACAGGGGGTGCACGCTGGTAATTTTAGGTAAATGTAGACAGTTTTCCCCAGCGCGCAAAACGGTGACAATTTTGCATGCACTGCGCGCTGAGTGATTTTGGTTAAATATAGACATTTTTGCTCAGCGCGCAAAACTGTCACAATTTTGCGGGTCGTGCGTCCTGGGTAATTTTGGACAAATGTTGGCTGTTTTGCCCAGCGCGCAAAACGGTCACAGTTTTGCCGATCGTGCGCGTTGGGTAATTTTCGACAAATGTAGGCTGTGTTGCTCAGCGCGCAAAACGCTAACAATTTTGCCGGGTGTGTGCCCTGGTAATTTATGGTAATTATTGACCGTTTTGCCCAGCACGCAAAACAGTCACAATTTGGTCGGCTATGCGCGCTGAGTAAATTTGGTTAAATGTAGACATTTTTGCTCAGCGCGCAAAATGGTCAGAATTTTGCCGGTTGTGAGCGCTGTCTAATTTTGGGTAAATGTAGACATATTTGGTCAGCGTGCAAAACAGTCATAATTTTACAGGTTGTGCCCGCTGGGTCACTTTGGGTAAATGTAGACATTTGTGCTCACCGCGCAAAAGAGTCACAATTTGCCCGGTTGGGCGCGCTGGGTAAATTTGGGTAAATGTAGACATTATTTGCATAGCGCGCAAAACGGTCACAATTTGGCCGGTTGGGCGTGCTGGGTAATTTTGGGTAAATGTGGACAGTTTTGCCCAACGCCCAAAACGGTCACATTTTTGCCGGTTGTACGAACTGGGTAATTTTGGGTAAATGTATACGATTTTGCACAGGGCGCAAAACTGTCACAATTTTGCCCGTTATGCGCGCTAGGTAATTTTGGGTAAATGTATACGGTTTTGCCAAGTGCGCAAAACTGTCACAATTTTGCCGGTTATGCGCGCTAGGTAATTTTGGTTAATGTGGACATTTTTTGCCCAACGCGCATAACATTCACAATTTTGCCGGTTGTGAGCGCTGTGTAATTTAGGGTAAATATAGATATATTTGCTCAGCGCGCAAAACGGCCACCATTTTGCGGGTTGTGCGCGTTGGGTAATTTTGGGTTAATATAGACAGTTTTGCCTAGCGCGCAAAACGGTCACATTTTTGCCGGTTGTGCGCCCCGGGTAATTTTTGGTAAATGTAGACAGTTTTGCTCAGAGCGTAAAACTGTCACAATTTTGCAGGTTATTCGAATTGGATAATTTCTGGAAAATAAGGACAGTTTTGCCCAGCGCGCAAAACCATCACAATTTTGCCGGTTGTGCGCGTTGGGTAATTTTGGGTAAATGTAGACAGTTTTGCCCAGCGCGCAAAACGGTCACAATTTTCCCGGGTGTGCGCGCTGGTAATTTTGGGTAAATGAAGACATTTTTGTCCAGCGCGTAAAACGGTCACAATTTTGCAGGTTGTGCGCGCTGGGTCACTTTGGGTAAATGTAGACATTATTTGCGTAGCGCGCAAAACCTTCACAATTTTCCAGGCTGTGCGGCCTGGGTAACTTTTGGTTAATATTGACAGTTTTGCCTATTGCGCAAAACAGACACATTTTTGTCGGTTGTGCGCTAGGTAATTTTGGGTAAATGTAGACAGTTTTGCTCCGAGCGTAAAACTGTCACAATTTTGCCGGTTGTTCGCATTGGATAATTTTTGGAAAATGAAGACTGTTTTGCTCAACGCGCAAAACGGTCACAATTTTACCGGTTGTGCACGTTGGGTAATTTTGGGCAAATGTAGGCTGTTTTGCTGAGCGCGCAAAGCAATAACAATTTTGACGGGTGTGTGCACTAGTAATTTTGGTTAAATGTTGACAGTTTTACCCAGCGCGCAAAACAGTCACGATTTTGCCGGCTATGCGCGCTAAGTAATTTTGGTTAAATGTTGTCATTTTTGCTCAGTGCGTAAAATGGTCACAATTTTGCCGGTTGTGAGCGCTGTGTAAATTTGGTTAAATGTAGACATATTTGGTCAGCGCGCAAAACAGTGATAATTTTACAGGTTGTGCGCGTTGGGTCCCTTAGGGTAAATGTAGACATTTGTACTCAGAGCGCAAAATAGTCACAATTTGCGGGTTGTGGGAGCTGAGGAAATTTGGGTAAATGTAGACATTATTTACGCAGCGCGCAAAACTGTCACAATTTTGCCGGTTGTGCACGCTGGGTAATTTTGTGTAATTGTAGACAGTTTTGCCCAGCTCGCAAAACGGTCACAATTTTGCCGATTGGGCGCACTGGGTAATTTTTGTTCAATGTAGACGGTTTTACATAGCGTGCAAAATTGTTAAAATTTTACCGGTTGTGCGCGCTGGGTAATTTTTGGAAAATGTAGACAGTTATGGTCAGTGCGTAAAACGGTCACAATTTTGCCGGTTGTGCAGGCTGAATAAATTTGGGTAAATGTTGACATTTTTGCCCAGCTCTCAAAACGGTCACAATTTTACCGGATGTGTGCGTTGGTAATTTTGGGTAAATGTCGACGGTTTTGCCCAGTGCGCAAAACGGTCACAATTTTGCCGGGTGTGCACGCTAGTAATTTTGGGTAAATGTAGACAGTTTTGCCATGCGCGCAAAACGGTCACAATTTTACAGGGGGTGCACGCTGGTAATTTTAGGTAAATGTAGACAGTTTTCCCCAGCGCGCAAAACGGTTACAATTTTGCATGCACTGCGCGCTGAGTGATTTTGGTTAAATATAGACATTTTTGCTCAGCGCGCAAAACTGTCACAATTTTGCGGGTTGTGCGTCCTGGGTAATTTTGGACAAATGTTGGCTGTTTTGCCCAGCGCGCAAAACGGTCACAGTTTTGCCGATCGTGCGCGTTGGGTAATTTTCGACAAATGTAGGCTGTGTTGCTCAGCGCGCAAAACGCTAACAATTTTGCCGGGTGTGTGCCCTGGTAATTTATGGTAATTATTGACCGTTTTGCCCAGCACGCAAAACAGTCACAATTTGGTCGGCTATGCGCGCTGAGTAAATTTGGTTAAATGTAGACATTTTTGCTCAGCGCGCAAAATGGTCAGAATTTTGCCGGTTGTGAGTGCTGTCTAATTTTGGGTAAATGTAAAATATTTGGTCAGCGTGCAAAACAGTCATAATTTTACAGGTTGTGCCCGCTGTGTCACTTTGGGTAAATGTAGAGATTTGTGCTCAACGCGCAAAATCGTCACAATTTGCCCAGTTGGGCGCACTGGGTAATTTTGGGTAAATGTGGACATTTTTGCCCAACGCCCAAAACGGTCACATTTTTGCTGGTTGTACGAACTGGGTAATTTTGTGTAAATGTATACGATTTTGCACCGGGCGCAAAACAATCACAATTTTGCCGTTTATGCGCGCTAGGTAATTTTGGTTAATGTAGACATTTTTTGCCCAACGTGCAAAACGGTCACAATTTTGCCGGTTGTGAGCGCTGTGTAATTTTTGGTAAATATAGACTTATTTGCTCAGCGCGCAAAACGGTCACAATTTTGCGGGTTGTGCGCGTTGGGTAATTTTGGCTTAATATAGACGGTTTTGCCCAGCGCGCAAAACGGTCACATTTTTGCCGGTTGTGCACCCCGGGTAATTTTGGGTAAATGTAGACAGCTTTGCTCAGAGCGTAAAACTGTTACAATTTTGCCGGTTATTCGAATTGGATAATTTCTTGAAAATGAGGACAGTTTTGCTCAGCGCGCAAAAACTTCACAATTTTGCCTTTTGTGCGCGTTGGGTAATTTTGGGCAAATGTAGGCTGTTTTGCTCAGCGCACAAAACAATAACAATTTTGCCGGGTGTGTGCGCTGGTAATTTCGGGTAAATGTGGACAGTTTTGCCCAGCGCGCACAATGGTCACAATTTTGACGGGTGTGCGCGCTGGTAATTTTGGGTAAATGAAGACATTTTTGTCCAGCGCGCAAAACAGTTACAATTTTGCCGGGTGTGCGCTGGTAATTTTGGGGAAATGTAGACATTTTTGCCTAGCGCGCAAAACGATCACAATTTTGCAGGTTGTGCGCGCTGGGTCACTTTGGGTAAATGTAGACATTATTTGCGTAGCTTACAAAACCGTCACAATTTTGTAGATTGTCCGCGCTGGGTAAATTTTGGTTAATATTGACAGTTTTGCCTATCGCGCAAAACAGACACATTTTTGTCGGTTGTGCGCTAGGTAATTTTCGGTAAATGTAGACAGTTTTGCTCCGAGCGTAAAACTGTCACAATTTTGCCGGTTGTTCGCATTGGATAATTTTTGGAAAATGAAGACTGTTTTGCTCAGCGCGCAAAACGGTCACAATTTTACCGGTTGTGCACGTTGGGTAATTTTGGGCAAATGTAAGCTGTTTTGCTCTGCGCGCAAAGCAATAACAATTTTGCCGGGTGTGTGCACTAGTAATTTTGGGTAAATGTTGATAGTTTTACCCAGCGCACAAAACAGTCACAATTTTGCCGGCTATGCGCGCTGAGTAATTTTGGTTAAATGTCGTCATTTTTGATCAATGCGTAAAATGGTAACAAATTTGCCGGTTGTGAGCGATGTGTAAATTTGGTTAAATGTAGACATATTTGGTCAGCGCGCAAAACAATGATAATTTTATAGGTTGTGCGCGCTGGGTCACTTTTGGTAAATGCAGACATTTGTACTCAGAGCGCAAAATAGTCACAATTTTGCGGGTTGTGGGAGCTGAGGAAATTTGGGTAAATGTAGACATTATTTACGCAGCGCGCAAAACTGTCACAATTTTACCGGTTGTGCGCGCTGGGTAATTTTGTGTTATTGTAGACAGTTTTGCCCAGCTCGCAAAACGGTCACAATTTTCCCGATTGGGCGCACTGGGTAATTTTTGTTGAATGTAGACGGTTTTACACAGCGTGCAAAATTGTCAAAATTTTACCGGTTGTGCGCGCTGGGTAATTTTTGGAAAATGTAGACAGTTATGGTCAATGCGCATAACGGTCACAATTTTGCCGGTTGTGCGGGCTGAATAAATTTTGGTAAATGTGGACATTTTTGCCCAGCTCTCAAAACGGTCACAATTTTATCGGATGTGTGCGCTGGTAATGTTGGGTAAATGTCGACGGTTTTGCCATGCGCGCAAAACGGTCACAATTTTGCTGGGTGTGCACACTGGTAATCTTGGGTAAATGTAGACAGTTTTACCCAGCGCGCAAAACGGTAACAATTTTGCATGCATTGCGCGCTGAATAATTTTGGTTAAATATAGACATTTTTGCTCAGCGCGCAAAACTGTCACAATTTTACGGGTTGTGTGTCCTGTGTAATTTTGGACAAATGTTGGCTGTTTTGCTCAGCGCGCAAAACGGTCACAATTTTGCCGATTGTGCGCGTTGGGTAATTTTCGACAAATGTCGGCTGTGTTGCTCAGCGCACAAAACGCTAACAATTTTGCCAGGTGTTTGCCCTGGTAATTTATGGTAATTGTTGACCGTTTTGCCCAGCACGCAAAACAGTCACAATTTGGTCGGCTATGCGCGCGGAGTAAATTTGGTTAAATGTAGACATTTTTGCTCAGCACGCAAAATGGTCAGAAATTTGCCGGTTGTGAGCGCTGTCTAATTTTGGGTAAATGTAGATACATATTTGGTCAGCGTGCAAAACAGTCATAATTTTACAGGTTGTGCCCGCTGGGTCACTTTGGGTAAATGTAGACATTTGTGCTCACCGCGCAAAAGAGTCACAATTTTGCAGGTTCTGGGCGCTGGGTAAATTTGGGTAAATGTAGACATTATTTGCATAGCGCGCAAAACGGTCACAATTTTGCGGGTTGTGCGCGTTGGGTAATTTTGGGTTAATGTAGACAGTTTTGCCTAGCGCGCAAAACGGTCACATTTTTGCCGGTTGTGTGCACTTGTAATTTTGGGTAAATGTAGACAGTTGTGTCTAGTGCGCAAAACGGTCACAATTTTGCCGGGGGTGCGCGCTGGTAATTTTGGGTAAATGAAGACATTTTTGTCCAGCACGCAAAACAGATACAATTTTGCCGGGTGTGTGCTGGTAATTTTGGGGAAATGTAGACAATTTTGCCTAGCTCGCAAAACGGTCACAATTTTGCAGGTTGTGCGCGCTGGGTCACTTTTGGTAAATGTAGACAATATTTGCGTAGCGCGCAAAACCGTCACAATTTTACAGATTGTGCGCGCTGGGTAAATTTTGGTTAATATTTACAGTTTTGCCTAGCGCGCAAAACAGACACATTTTTGCCGGTTGTCTGCGCTCGGTAATTTTGGGTAAATGTAGACAGTTTTGCTCAGAGCGTAAAAATGTCACAATTTTGCCGGTTGTTCGCATTGGATAATTTTTGGAAAATGAAGACAGTTTTGCTCAGTGCGTAAAATGGTCACAATTTTACAGGTTGTGCGCGTTGGGTAATTTTGGGCAAATGTAGGCTGTTTTTCGCAGCGCGCAAAGCAATAACGATTTTTCCGGATGTGTGCACTAGTAATTTTGGGTAAATGTTGACAGTTTTACCCAGCGCGCAAAACAGTCTCAGTTTTGCCGGCTATGCGCGCTGAGTAATTTTGATTAAATGTCGTCATTTTTGCTCAGTGCGCAAAATGGTCACAATTTTACCGGTTGTGAGCGCTGTGTAAATTTGGTTAAATGTAGACATATTTAGTCAGCGTGCAAAACAATGATAATTTTTCAAGTTGTGAGTGCTGGGTAATTTTTGGAAAATGTAGACATTTATGGTCAGTGCGCAAAACGGTCACAGTTTTACCGGTTGTGCTGGCTGAATAAATTTGCGTAAATGTTGACATTTTTGCCCAGCGCTCAAAACGGTTGTCTGTTTTGCTCACAATTTTTTCCGGTTGTGCGCGTTGGGTAATTTTGGACAAATGTGGGCTGTTTTGCTCAGAGCGCAAAACGCTAACAATTTTGACGGGTGTGCACGCTGGTAATTTTGGACAAATGTAGACAGTTTTGCCCAGCGCGCAAAACGACCACAATATTGCCGGCTATGGGCGCTGAGTAATTTTGGTTAAATGTAGACATTTTTGCTAAGCGTGTAAAACAGTCAAAACTTTACTGGCTCTGCCCGCTGCATCACTTTGGTTAAATGTAGAGATTTTTGCTCAGCGCGCAAAACGGTCACAATTTTGCAGGTTGTGCGCGCTGGGTCACTTTAGATAAATGGAGACATTATTTGTGTAGCGCGCAAAAAATTCACAATTTTGCGGGTTGTGCATGCTGGGGTAATTTTGGGTAAATGTAGACAGTTTTGCCTAGCACGCAAAACGATCACATTTTTGCCAGTTGTGCGCACTTGGTAATTTTGGTTAAATGTAGACAGTTTTGCTCAGAGCATAAAACTGTCACAATTTTGCCGGATGTCGGCGTTTGGCAATTTTCGGAAAATGTATACAGTTTTGCTCAGAGCGCAAAACGGTCACAATTTTGCCGCTTGTGCGCGTTGGGTAATTTTGGGCAAATATTGGCTGTTTTACCCTGCACGCAAAACGGTCACAATTTTGCCGGGTGTGGGCGCTGGTAATTTTGGGTAAATGTTGAAAGTTTTGCCCAGCATGCAAAACGGTCACATTTTTTTCCGGTTGTGCGCGCTGGGTAATTTTGGTTAAACGTAGACATTTTTGCTCAGCGTGTAAAACTGTCACAATTTTGCCGGTTGTGGGCGCTTGGTAATTTTTGTTAAATGTAGATAGTTTCGGTCAGTGCGCAAACGATCACAATTTTTGTCGGTTGTGCGGGCTGCGTAATTTTGGGTAAATGTTGACATTTTTGCCCAGCGCGCAAACAACAGTCACAATTTTGCCGGTGTGCGCGCTGGTAATTTTGGGTAAATGTAGACATTTTTTGTCCTGCGTACAAAACGGTTACAATTTTGCCGGGTGTGTGTGCAGGTAATTTTGGGTAAATGTTGACAGTTTTGCCCAGCGCGCAAAACGGTTACAATTTTTGTCGGCTGTGTGCACTGGTAATTTGGTTTAAATATAGATAGTTTTTCCCCAGCGCACAAAACGGTCACAATTTTGCCGGTTGTGCATGCAGAGTTACTTTGGGTAAATGTAGATATATTTGGTCAGTGCGCAAAACGGTCAAAATTTTGCCGGTTGTGCACGTTGGGTCACTTTGGATAAATGTAGGACATTTTTTGCGTAGCGCGAGACAGTCACAATTTTACGGGTTTGTGCACGCGGGGCAATTTTTTGTGTAGCGCGCAAAAAATTCACAATTTTGCGGGTTGTGCACGCTGGGTTACTTTGGGTAAATGCAGACGTTTGTACTTAGCGCGCAAAATAGTCACAATTTTGCAAGTTGTGGGCGCTGGGTAAATTTGGGTATATGTAGACATTATTTGCGTAGCGTGCAAAACGGTCACAATTTTGCCGGTTGTGTGCGCTGGGAATTTTGGATAAATACAGAAAGTTTTGCCTAGTGCGGAAAACGGTCACATTTTTGCCGGTTGTGCGCTTTGGGTAATTTTGGGTAAATATAGACAGTTTTGCTCAGCACGCGAAACTGTCACAATTTTGCCGGTTGTGGTCGCTGGGTAATTTTGGGTAAATGTAAACAGTTTTGCTCAGCACGGAAAACTGTCACAATTTAGCCGGTTGTGGGCGCTGGGTAATTTTTGGAAAATGTAGAGAGTTTTGGTCCATGCGCAAAATGGTCACAATTTTGTCGGTTGTGCGAGCTGAGTAATTTTGGGTCAATGTTGACATTTTTGCCCAGAGCGCAAAATGGTCACAATTTTACCGCGTGTGCGCACTGTAATTTTGGGTAAATGTAGACATTTTTGCACAGCGTGCAAAACGGTCACAATTTTGCCGGCTATGTGTGCTGAGTAATTTTGGTTAAATGTAGACATTTTTGCTCAGCGCGCAAAACGATCAAAATTTTGCCGATTGTGCGTGCAGAGTTACTTTGGGTAAATGTAGATATATTTGGTCCGCCCACAAAATGGTCACAATTTTGCAGGTTGTGCACGCTGGGTCACAATTTTTTTGGCTGTGCGCGCTGGATAATTTTGGGTAAATGTCGACATTTTTTCCCAGCACGCAAAACAGTCACAATTTTTTACGGTTGTGTACACACGGCAATTTTGGGTAAATGTAGACATTTTTGCACAGCGCACAAAATGCTCAAAAATTTGAAGGTTGTGCACGCTAGGTATTTTTGGGTAAATGTAGACATTTTTTGCGCAGCGCACAAAACTTTCACAATTTTTTCGGTTGTGCGCTTTGGGTAATTTTGGGTAAATGTAGACAGTTTTGCTCAGCGGGCAAAATAGTCACAATTTTCCCGGTTGTGCGCGTTGGGTAATTTTGGGCAATTGTAGGCTTTTTTGCTCAGCGCGCAAAATGGTCACAATTTTGCCATGTGTGCGCGCTGGTAATTGTGGGTAAATGTAGACTGTTTTGCCCAGCACGCAAAAACAGTCACACTTTTGCCGCCTATGTGATTCAAATCATAGAACAACTTCGAAGGACCCAGTTCCAGTGCCAATTGAACCAGTTACGCGTTCGCGAGCAAAGAGATTCAAACATGTACTCAACGGGCTGATTCAAGAGATCTGGGCTCAAGCAAATTCATGGAGGCCTATTGAGCATGAGCCATGTGTTCAACAGAGATGGCTCAATATGATTCAAGTTCTAGAAGAATTCAAATATGGATAGCTTAAATTCAGATAGTAAATTGGCATGTGGATGATTAATATTTTTGGAAGGTTTGAATGCCCAATACTCTATTTGGAAGGCTTGCATGCCAACTACTCTATTTGGAAGGTTCGCATGCGTAGAAGTTACTTTACTTTTCTATTTTTGGAAGGCTTGCATGCCGATATAATTACTTTCCTTTTCTATTTTTGGAAGGCTTGCAAGCCGATATAATTACTTTCCTTTTCTATTTTTTGGAAGGCTTGCATGCCGATATAATTACTTTCCTTTTCTATTTTTTGGAAGGCTTGCATGCCGATATAATTACTTTCCTTTTCTATTTGTTTGCAAATGATCAGCCAATTAATGGGCTGATTCGTAGCCATAATTTTAGCCTAAATTTTAGGAACTTTCCTTGTAATTTTGAGCCTATTAAAAGGCATCTAACCAATGGAAAAATGGAATTGATTTTTCGGTAAAATTTCTTAGAGTATTTCTATTTGGTTCTTTGAAGAACTTTTCGAAGTTATTGGAGTTTTTCGTGACGTTCACCATCGACTTATCAAACGGGTTTCCACCACCGTTTGTAGCGTATTCCTTAAACCGAGATTCTTGTTCGCAATAAGCAATGGGTCGAGTTCTTCTATACCAAGGTTCTTGCTTTTATCGTACAAGGGGTCGAGGTCTCCATCCAAATTCTGATTATAGAACGATATTGGGTTCCTCTTCGTTGTTGGGGTCTCATCGTTCCTGGCGGGGTTCGCATCATTTGGTATCAAATCTTTGAGTCTAGATCAGGTTTGCCTATCTTTTAAATCAAAAAAACTTTCTTTTCCTTATTCCGCATTCTTTTAGTCTCTATATTCGGTTTACATACCCTTGTTTAGCTGAATTTCTTTATCCATTTGCTTACTTCAGCGAAGTAAGCATGTGCTGAAGTAAGAATTTCTTTATCCATCTCCTTATTCCGCTTAGTTTTTCGCTGAAGTAAGCATTTGCTTACATATCCTGGCGGGGTTCTTATGCAAGAAGGACGACCAATTGCTTACTTCAGCGAAAAACTAATCGGGGCAGATTTAAACTATCCAACGTATGATAAGGAGGTGTATGCATTGGTTCGAGCTTTAGAGACATGGCAACACTACCTATGATCAAAGGAGTTCGTGATTCACACGGATCATGAGTCCTTGAAACACTTGAAGGGACAACACAAGCTGAACAAAAGCCACGCTCGTTGGGTGGGGTTCATTGAAACGTTTCCATACGTCATCCGGTATAAGAAAGGTAAGGAGAATATGGTCGATGTTGCACTTTCTCGAAGGTATGCATTACTTTTCTACACTTGATGCAAAATTGCTTGGGTTTGAGTGCAATAAAAATTTATCTGCTGATGACCATGAATTTTGTAAGGAATGCCGTGCTTGTGAGAAAACCCCTTATGGTAAGTTCTTTAGACATGATGTGTTCCTGTTTCAATATAATAAGCTATGTAATTTAGACATGATGTGTTCTTTAGACATTTTTGCCCAGCGCGTAAAACGGTCACAATTTTGCCGGGTGCGCGGGCTGCGTAATTTTGGGTAAATATTGACATTTTGCCCAGTGCGCAAAACGGTCACAATTTTGCCGTGTGTGCGCTCTGCTAATTTTGGGAAAATGTAGACATTTTTGTCCAGCGCGTAAAACAGTCACAATGTTGCCGGGTGTGTGCGCTGGTAATTTTGGGTAAGTGTAGAAAGTTTTGCCCATCACGCAAAACGGTCACAATTTTGCCAGGTGTGTGCGCTGGTAATTTTGGGTAAATGTAGACAGTTTTGCCCAGCGCGCAAAACGGTCACAATTTTACCGGCTATGCGCGTTGAGTAATTTTGGTAAAATGTACACATTTTTGCTCAGCGCGTAAAACGATCACAATTTTACCGGTTGTGCGCGCAGAGTCACTTTGGGTTTAATGTAGACATATTTGGTCAGCGCGCAACACGGTCACAATTTTGCAGGTTGTGCGCGCTGTGTCACTTTGCGTAAATGTAGACATTATTTGCGCAGCGCGCAAAACAGTCACAATTTTACGGGTTGTGCACACGGTATAATTTTGGGTAAATGTACACAGTTTTGCCCAGCGTGCAAACTAATCACATTTTCACAGGTTGTGCGCACTGTGTAATTTTGGGAAATGTAGACAATTTTGCTCAGAGCGTAAAACTATCATAATTTTTCCGGTTGTGCGCGTTAGGTAATTTTTGGAAAACGTAGTCATTTTTGCTCAGCGCGCAAAACAGTCACAATTTTGTCGGTTGTGCGCATTGGGTAATTTTGGGCAAATGTAGGCAGTTTTGCTCGGTGCGCAAAACGGTCTTGATTTTGCTGGCTATGCGTGCTGCGTAAATTTGGGCAAATCGGGCGCAAAACGGTCACAATTTTACCTGCTCTGCACGCTAGATAATTTTGGATAAATGTCGACATTTTTGTCCATTGCGCAAAACGGTTACAATTTTTGACGGTTGTGCACACATGGCAATTTTGGGGAAATGTAAACATTTTTGCACAGCATGCAAAACGCTCACAAATTTTGAAGGTTGTGCGCGATATGTAATTTTTGGTAAATGTAGACATTTCTTGCGCAACGCACAAACTGTCACAATTTTTCCGGTTGTGCACGCTGGGTAATTTTGGGGAAATGTAGACAGTTTTGCTCAGTGCGCAAAACGATCACAATTTTACCGGTTGTGCGCGTTGGGTAATTCTCGACAAATTTAGGCTGTTTTGCGCTGCGTGCAAAACCGTCACAATTTTGCCGGGTGTGTGCGCGGGTAATTTTGGGTAAATGTAGACAATTTTACCCAGCGCGCAAAACAGTCACACTTTTGCCGGCTATGCGCGCTGAGTAATTTTGGCTAAATGTAGATATTTTTGTTCAGCGCGCAAAATGGTCACAATTTTGCCGATTGTGAACGCTGTGTAATTTTGGGTAAATGTTGAGATATTTGGTCAGCGCGCAAAACGGTCACAATTTTGCAGGTTATGCACGCTGGGTCACCTTGGGTAAATGTAGACATTTGTGCTCAGCATGCAAAAAATTCAAAATTTTGCGGGTTGTGGGCGCTGGGTAAATTTCGGTAAATGTAGACATTAATTCTATAGCACGCAAAATAGTCACAATTTTGCCGTTTGTGCACGCTGGGTAATTTTGGGTAAATGTAGATAGTTTTGTCCAGCGTGCAAAACAGTTACATTTTTGCCGGTTGTGGACGTTGGGAAATTTTGATTAAATGGAGACAGTTTTTCTCAGCGCGCAAAACTGGCACAATTTGCCAGTTGTGCGTGCTGGGTAATTTTTGGAAAATGCATACAGTTTTGGTCTGTGCGCAAAACGGTCACAATTTTGCCGGTTGTACAGGCTAAGTAATTTTGGGTAAAAATGTTGACATTTTTGCCCAGCGCGCAAAACGGTCATAATTTTGCTGGGTGTGTGCGCTGGTAATTTTGGGTAAATGAAGACAGTTTTGCCTAGGGCGGAAAATGGTCACAATTTTGCCTACTATGCGCACTGAGTAATTTTTGTTAAATGTAGACATTTTTGCCAGCGCGCAATACGATCACAATTTTGTCGGTTGTGAGCACTATGTAAATTTTGGTACATGTAGACATATTTGGTCAGCGAGCAAAACAGTCACAATTTTGCAGGTTGGGCACGCTGTGTCACTCTGGGCAAATGTAGACATTTGTGCTCAGCGTGCAAAACAGTCATAACTTTGTAGGTTGCGGGCACATGGTAAATTTGGGTAAATGTAGACATTATTTGTGTAGCGCGCAAAACAGTCACAATTTTGCCGGTTGTGCGCGCTGGGTAATTTTGAGAAATGTAGACAGTTTTGCCCAGCGCGCAAAACGGTCATATTTTTGCCGGTTGTGCACGCTGGGTAATTTTGGGCAAATGTAAACAGTTTTGCTCTGCGCACAAAGCTCTCACAATTTTGTCGGTTGTGGGCGCTGTGTAATTTTGGGAAAATGTAGACAATTTTGGTCAGGGCGCAAAACGGTCACAATTTTGCCGGTTGTACGGGATGCGTAATTTTGTGTAAATGTTGACATTTTTTCCCAGCGCCCAAAACGGTCACAATTATGTCGGGTGTGTGCGCTGGTAATTTTGGTTAAATGTAGACATTTTTGTCCAGCGCGCAAAACGGTCACAATTTTTCCAGGTGTGGGCGCTGGTAATTTTGGGTAAATGTAGACAGTTTTGCCCAGCGCGCAAAATGGTCACAATTTTGAAGGTTGTGCGCGCTGGGTCACTTTGGGTAAATGTAGACATTATTTGCGTAGCGAACAAAAGAGTCAAAATTTTGCGGGTTGTGCGCGATGGGTAATTTTGGGTTAACATAGACAGTTTTGCCTAGCGTGCAAAACGGTCACATTTATGCCGGTTGTGCACACTGGGTAATTTTGGGTAAATGTAGACAATTTTGCTCAAAGCGGAAAACTGTCACAATTTTACCGGTTGTCTGCATTGGGTAATTTTTGGAAAATGAAGACAGTTTTGCTCAGCGCGCAAAACCGTCACAATTTTGCCGGTTGTGCGCGTTGAGTTATGTTGGGCAAATGTAGGCTGTTTTCCGCAGCGCGCAAAACAATAACAACTTTGTCGCGTGTGTGCACTGGTAATTTTGGGTAAATGTAGATAGTTTTGCCCAGCGCGCAAAATGGTCACAATTTTACCGGGTGTGCGCGCTGGTAATTTTGGGTAAATGTTGATATTTTTGTCCAGCGCGCAAAACATATACAATTTTACCGGGTGTATGCGCTGGTAATTTTGGGTAAATGTAGACAGTTTTGCCCTGCGCGCAAAACGGTCACAATTTTGCAGGTTGTGCGCGCTGGGTCACTTTGGGTAAATGTAGACATTATTTGCGTAGCGCGCAAAACAGTCACAATTTTGCAGGTTGTGCGCGATGGGTAATTTTGGGTTAACATAGACAGTTTTGCCTCGCGCGCAAAACGGTCACATTTATGCCGGTTGTGCACACTGGGTAATTTTGGGTAAATGTAGACAGTTTTGCTCAGAGCGGAAAACTGTCACAATTTTACCGGTTGTTCGCATTGGATAATTTTTGGAAAATGAATACAGTTTTGCTCAGCGCGCAAGACAGTCACAATTTTGCCGGTTGTGCGCGTTGGGTAATGTTGGGCAAATGTAGGCTGTTTTGCTCAGCGCGCAAAACAATAACAACTTTGTCGCGTGTGTGCACTGGTAATTTTGGGTAAATATGGACAGTTTTGCCAGCGCGCAAAGCTGTGACAATTTTGTCAGCTATGTGTGCTGAGTAATTTTGGTTACATGTAGAAATTTTTGCTCAGCTCGCAAAATGGTCGCAATTTAGTTGGTTGTGAGCGCTGTGTACTTTGGTTAAATGTAGAAATATTTGGCCAGCGCCCGAAATAGTGATAATTTTACAGGATGTGCACGCTGGGTCACTTTGGGTAAATGCAGACATTTGTACTCAGAGCGCAAAATAGTCACAATTTTGCGGGTTGTGGGCGCTAGGGAAATTTGGGTAAATGTAGACATTATTTGTGTGGCGCGCAAAACGGTCACATTTTTGCCGGTTGTGCGCGTTGATTAATTTTTGGAAAATATAGTCAGTTTTGCCCAGCCCGCAAAATGGTCACATTTTTTCCGGTTGTGCGCATTAGGTAATTTTGGGTAAATGTAGAAAGGTTTTTCCAGCACGCAAAACTGTCACAATTTTGCTGTTTGTGGGCGCTGGGTAATTTTTGGAAAATGTAGACAGTTTTGGTTAGCACGCAAAACGGTCACAATTTTGCCGGTTGTGCGGGCTGAGTAATTTTGGGTAAATGTTGACATTTTGCCCAGAGCGTAAAATGGTCACAATTTTGCCGGGTGTGGGCACTGGTAATTTTGGGGAAATGTTGACATTTTTGTCCAGCTCGCAAAACGGTTACAATTTTTTCGGGTGTGTGCGCTGGTAATTTTGGACAAATGTAGACAGTTTTGCCCAGCGCGCAAAACGGTCACAATTTTGTCGTGTGTGCGCGCTCAGTAATTTTGGTAAAATGTCGACATTTTTGCTCAGTACGCAAAACGGTCACAATTTTGCCGGTTGTGCGCACAAAGTCACTTTGGGTAAATGTAGACATATTGGTCAGTGCGTAAAACGGTCCCAATTTTGCAGGTTGTGCGCGCTGGGTCACTTTGGGTAAATGTTGACATTATTTGCGTAGCGTGGAAAACAGTCACAATTTTACGGGTTGTGCACGCGGGTTAATTTTGGGTAAATGTAGACAGTTTTGCCCAGCGTGCAAAACGATCGCATTTTTTCTGGTTGTGCGTACTGTGTTATTTTGGGTAAATGTAGACAGTTTTGCTCAGACCGTAAAAAGGTCACAATTTTGTCGGCTGTGTGCGCTGGATAATTTTGGGTAAATGTCGACATTTTTGTCCAGTGCACAAAACGGTCACAATTTTTTACGGTTGTGCACACATGGCAATTTTGGTGAAATGTAGGCATTTTTGCACAGTGCGCAAAATGATCAGAATTTTGAAGGTTGTGCACGCTATGCAATTTTGGGTAAATGTAGATATTTTTTGCGATGTGCACAAAGCTGTCACAATTTTTCTTGTTGTGCGCGCTGGGTAATTTTAGGGAAATGTAGACGATCACAATTTTGCATGTTGTGCGCGTTGGGTAATTTTGGGCAAATGTAGGCTGTTTTGCGCAGCGCGCAAAACAGTCACAATTTTGCCGGGTGTGTGTGCTGGTAATTTTGGGTAAATGTAGAGAATTTTGCCCAGCGTGCAAAACAGTCACATTTTTGCCGACTCTGCGTGCTGAGTAATTTTGATTAAATGTAGACATTTTTGCTCATCGTGCAAAATGGTCACAATTTTGCCGGTTGTAAACGCTGTGTAATTTTGGGTAAATATAGACATATTTGGTCAACAAGCAAAGCGATCACAATTTTGCAGGTTATGCGCGCTGGGTCACTTTGGGTTAAATGTAGACATTTGTGCTCAGCGTGCAAAAAAGTAACAATTTTGCGGGTTGTGGGCGCTGGAAAAAAGTCACAATTAGTAACAATTTTGCGGGTTGTGGGCGCTGTAAAAAAGTCACAATTTTGCGGGTTGTGGGCGCTGGGTAAATTTGGGTAAATGTAGACATTATTTGCATAGCGTACAAAACGGTCACAATTTTGCCGTTTGTGCGCGCTGGGTAATTTTGGGTAAATGTAGATAGTTTTGTCCAGCGCGCAAAACAGTCACATTTTTGCCGGTTGTGCACGCTGGGTAAATTTGCGTAAATGGAGACATTTTTGCAAAACAGTCACATTCTTGGATTCAATACACAAGCAATGGCACTCGTCCCTGATTTTCGTGACTCGCACAGAATTCGTGGGAGTTTTGGAGGATTATGAGGACAAATGGAGAGTAAACATTGTTTCTATCTGGAGAGGAGGTTGTTTACTCTTTTCCCATGTAATTTCAATTGGAATTGCCCGACGGTTGCCCTAAATTGAAGATTTCAAGCATTTTTCAGTTTATGGCTGAGCTAGCTCTCTAATGGATGAAGGAGCGAATTCTAGGCCTAAAACGATCGAAATCTTCGTTTCTGAGCTTCCGATAGGACGTCACCACTATTTCCTACCGAAAAACTATACGAAGTTTACTCTTGGATTCAAAACACCAGCAATTGCATATGTCTCTGATTTCTGGGACTCGCATGAAATTCATGTGAGTTTTGGAGTAATATGAGAAAAATGGAGAGTAAACTTTGTTTCTATGTGGAGAGGAGGTTGTTTCCTTTATTTCCACAAAATTTCAATTGGAACTGCCCTACGGTAGCCCGAAACAGCAGGTTTGAAATATTTTTCAGCTTTTAGCTACCCTACCTCTCTCTAATGGATGAAGGACGGCATTGTAGGGCTCAAACATTTGAAATCTTTGTTCATGAGCTTCCAATAGAGCATCACCATCGTTTTCTACAGAAAAACTTCAAGAATTTAAACTCTTGAATTCAAAACATAAGCAATGGCACCAATCTCTGATTTCCGAGACTCGCACGGAATTCGTGAGATTTTTGGAGGAATATGAGGACAATAGAGAGAAAACATTGTTCTATGCGGAGAGGAGGTTCTTTCCTCTATTTCCACGCAATTTCAATTGCCCATTGGTTGCCCATACTAACAGGTTTGAAGTATTTTCCGGTTTCTGCCTGCCATAGCTCACTCTAATGGATGAAGAAGGGCATTTTAGGCCTTAAGCTATCGAAGTCTTCATTCATGAGCATCCGATAGTGCGTCACCTTCGTTTTCTACAGAAAAACTACAAGAATTTATTATTGGATGCAAAACACAAGTAATGGCACCCGTCTCTGATTTCTGAGACTCAAACAGTATTCGTGGGAGTTTTGGAGAAATATGAGGGGAAATAGAGAGTAAACGTTGTTTCCTATATTCCCACGAAATTTTAATTGGAATTGCCCAATGGTTGCTAATAATAGAAGGTTTGAAGCATTTTTCAGTTTTTGGCTCCCTTAGCTCACTCTAATGGATGAAGGAGGGTATTCTAGGCCTCAAACGATCGAAATATTAGTTCCAGAGCATCCGATAGTACGTCGCCATCGTTTTCTACTGAAAAACTACACGAATTTACTCTTGGATGCAAAACACAAGCACTGGCACCCGTCTCTGATTTCTAGGACTTGAACGGCATTGGTTGGAGTTTTGGAGGAATATGAGGAGAATTTGTTGGTATCTCTATTTCCACGAAATTTCAATAGGAATTGCCCAACAGTTGCCCATATTAGCATGTTTGAAGAATTTTTCGGTTTATGGCTGCCTTAGCTCATTCAAATGAAAGAAGGAGGGCATTCTAGACCTCAAATAATCGAAATATTCGTTCTTGAGCATCCGATAGTACGTCACCATCGTTTTCTACTTAAGAACTACACGAATTTACTCTTGGATTTAAAACACAAGCAATTGCACCCGTCTCTGATTTCTGGGACTCGTACGGATTTCTTCGGAGGTTTTGGAAGACTATGAGGACCAATGGAGAGTAAACGTTGTTTCTATGCGGAGAGGGTGTTGTTTACTCTATTCCCATGCAATTTCAACTTGAATTACCTAACGGTTGCCCATAATAGCATGTTTGAAGCATTTTCCAGTTTTTGGATGCCATAGCTCACTCTAATGGATGAAGGAGTGCATTCAAGGCCTCAAAAAATAGAAATCTTCATTCCCAAAATTCCGATAGTGCATCACAATCCTTTTCTAACGAAAACTTACAAGAATTTCTTCATGAATGCAAAACACAAGTAATGGCACCCGTCTCTGATTTCTGCGACTCGAACGGTATTCGCGGGAGTTTTGGAGGAATACGAGGAGAAATGGAGAGTAAACGATGTTTCTATATGGAGAGGAGGTTGTTTCCTCTATTCCCACGAAATTTCAATTGGAATTACCCAATGGTTGCCCATACTAGCAGGTTTGAAGAATTTTTCAGTGTCTGGCTGCCTTAGCTCACTCTAATGGATGAAGGAGAGCATTCTAGGCTTCAAACGTTCGAAATATTCGTTTCTAAGCATTCGATAGTACGTCACCATCGTTTTCTACCTAAAACTACCCGAATTTACACTTGGATGGAAAACACAAGTAGTGGCACACGTCTCTGATTTTTGGGACTCAAACGGTATTCGTGGGAGTTTTGCAGGAATAAGGGGAGAAATGGAGAGTAAACGTCGTTTCAATGTGGAGAGGAGGTTGTTTTCTCTATTCCCAAGAAAGTTCAATTAGAATTGCCCAATGGTTACCCATAATTGCATTTTTGAAGCATTTTTCAGTTTCTGGCTGCCTTAGCTCACTCTAATGGATGAAGGAGGGCTTTCTTGGTCTCAAACAATCGAAATATACGTTTGTAAGCATCCGATAGCACGTCACCAACGTTTTCTACCGAAAAACTACATGAATTTATTGTTGGAGTCAAAACACAAGAACCCGTCTCTAATTTCTGGGACTCGCACGGATTTCATGGGAGTTTTGATGGAATATGAAGACAAATGGAGAGTAAACGTTGTTTTTATGCGACGAGGGGGTTGTTTACTCTATTCCCACGTAATTTCAATTTGAATTGCCCAACGGTTGTCCAAAATAGAAGATTTCAAGCATTTTTTGGTTTGTAGCTACCCTAGCTCTCACTAATGGATGAAGGATGGCATTCCAGGCCTCAAACGATCGAAAACTTCGTTCCGAGCTTCCGATAATGTGTCTCCATCGTTTTCTACAAGGATAAATGTTGTTTCTATAATGGATAGTGTGTCACTAATGGATAAATGTTGTTTCTATAAGGAGAGGAGGTTGTTTCCTCTATTCCGACAAAATTTCGTTTGGAACTGCCTAACGATTGCCCAAAATAGCAGGTTTGAATCATTTTTCGGCTTCTGGCAGTCCTAGCTCAATCTAATGAACGAAGGACGGCATTGTAAGGCTCAAACATTCGAAATCGTTGTTCATGAGCTTCTGATAGAGCGTCACCATCGTTTTTTATCCGAAAAATTACAAGAATTTACTCTTGGATTCAAAACACAAGCAATGTCACACATCTCTGATTTTTGGGACTCGCATGGATTTCTTGGGAGTTTTTGGAAGAATATAAGGATACATGGAGAGTAACGTTGTTTTTAAACGGCGAGGGGGTTGTTTACTTTATTCCCACGTAATTTCATTTGGAATTGCCCAATGTTTTTCCAAAATAGAAGGTTTGAAGCTTTTTTTGGTTTGTGGCTGCCTAGCTCTCTCTAATGGACGAAAGAGGGCATTCTAGGCCTCAAACGATCGAAAAATTTGTTCCGATCTTCCAATAATGTGTCACCATCGTTTTCTGCGGAGAACTACACGAATTTACTCTTGGATTCAAAACACAAGCCATTGCACCCGTCTCTGATTTCTGGGACTTGCACAAAATTCGTGAGAGTTTTGGAGGAATATGAGGATAAATGGAGAGTAAACGTTGTTTCTAAGCGGATAGAAGGTTGTTTCCTATATTCTCACGAAATTTCAATTGGAATTGCCCAATGGTTGCCCATTATAGCGGGTTTGAAACATTTTTTGGTTTCTGGCTGCCTTTGCTCTTTCTACTGGATGAAGGTGGGCATTCTAGGCCATAAACGATTGAAATCTCCATTCCCGAGATTTTAGTAGTGCGTCACCATCGTTTTCTACCAAAAAACTACAAGAATTTACTCTTGGATGCAAAACACAATCAATCGCACCCGTCTCTGATTTCTGGGACTTGAACGGAATTCGTGGGAGTTTTGCTGGAATAGGAGGAGAAATGGAGAGTAAACGTTGTTTCT
Source organism: Scilla litardierei (assembly GCA_030789695.1). Taxonomy (NCBI): domain Eukaryota; kingdom Viridiplantae; phylum Streptophyta; class Magnoliopsida; order Asparagales; family Asparagaceae; genus Scilla; species Scilla litardierei. Next base: position 68,232,678 of record CM061132.1, read on the forward strand.
ATGTGGAGAGGAGGCTGTTTCCTCTATTTCCACGAAATTTCAATTGGAATTGCCCAATGGTTGCCCATTATAGCAGGTTTGAAGCATTTTTGGTTTCTAGCTGCCTTAGCTCTCTCTAATGGATGAAGGAGGGCTTTCTAGGCCTCAAACGATTGAAATCTTCATTTCCGAGATTTTGGTAGTGCGTCACCATCGTTTTTTACCGAAAAACCACAAGAATTTACTCTTGGAAGCAAAACACAAGCAATGGCACCTATCTCTGATTTCTGGGACACGAACGGAATTCGTGGGAGTTTTCCAAGAACATGAGGTGATATGTAGAGTAACCTTTGTTTCTATGGGGAGAGGATGTTGTTTTCTCTATTCCCATGAAATTTCAATCGGAAGTGCCCAATGGTTGCCCAAAAAAGCTGGTTTGAAGCATTGTTCGGTTTCTGCTTCCGATAGCTCACTCTAATGGATGAGGGAGGGCATTCTAGGCCTGAAACGATCGAAATATTCTTTCTTGAGCATCCAATAGTACGTCACCTTCGTTTTCTTCTGAAAAACTACACGAATTTACTCTGGGATTCAAAACACAAGCAATTGCACTTGTCTCTGATTTATGGGACTCGCACGGATTTCTTGGGAGTTTTTGGAAGACAATGAGGACAAATGGAAGTAAACGTTGTTTCTATGGGGAGAGGAGGTTGGTTACTCTATTCCCACACAATTTCAACTGGAATTGCCAAACGATTGCCCATAATAGCATGTTTGAAGCATTTTCCGGTTTCTGGTTGCCATAGCTCACTCTAATGGATGAAGGATGGCATTCAAGGCCTCAAAAAATCGAAATCTTCATTCCCAAAATTCCGATAGTGCATCACAATCCTTTTCTATCGAAAACTTACAAGAATTTCTTCTTG